>JANHGN010003333.1:0-31687 GCA_024605025.1 Megaceryle maxima
TCCCATCACTGCTCGTGTGACGGGGTGTGGAAGGGCGCGTCGGCGTCGTGTCGTGGGGGGGGTGGTGGGGGGGGGGCGGGGGGGGGGGGGGGGGGGGGGGGGGGGGGGGCTGTGGCTCTTTTCCCAGCCATCCCATGGCTCATGGCTGGGAGGTGCTGGCACACTCAGGGAGGAGGTTTAGCCAGCTGGGGATGTTTGCCAGCCAGGAGTGCCCAGCCACTAGCCAGGCAGGGAGGCAGGGGATGCTGCAGGCTCGCTGCACCCATGGAGCTGATCTGGGAACTGGCCAGCATTGGGAACCCCAGGGCAGTAGCCCATGGACCAATATGTGGGATGCCATGGCAAGCCCATTGTGCCTTCATTAAAAAGGGTGGGCAGCACTGCTGGGTGCTTCGCCGCTGACTGGCAGCGCACCTCCGTGGCACATCTCCAAGCCACGGGGAAGAGGCGGCCGGTGGCAAAGGGCTGTTTGGGAGGAATGTGCCAAGGCTGGAGCAGAGGGAAACAACCAGGAAGGGCAGCTGCCTGCTGGGAGGGATTACATGCAGCTCTGAGTGCAGAGCAGGGATTACGGGCAGACCAGTTTGCCAAGTGGTGCTGATGTAGAGGAGTGAGAGGAAAAGAGAAGCATGAATTAAATTATTGCCAGGCAATTGATTTCTGGGCACTACCTCTGCTGGCAAACGCCCTGGGCTGAAGGACTCTTGTTCCATTCCTACAGGCTGGGTGCAGGAGCCAGAACAGCCCTGCTCAGCTGTGGCCCCAGTGCATGATGACAGTGGCACAGAGCTGCCCTGCCTGCAGCCAGCTCCTTCAGCATCACACTCAGGTACTTCAGAGTGATTTACAAGTCGCTGCCACATCACCAGAGAGAGAAACAACCCAACACGATGTTCCACCACACTCCTTAGGGTGAGCTCTGAGTAATTACTCCAATTACATGCCGAATTACAGAGAAACTGGTGGCCTCCGCACGAGGACAGATTGCAGGATTCATCTTTAATCGTGGCTCAGGTGTTGTGTTCTGCTGCCTCCAATTTGAAGTACATGTTCATTTCCCCTTGTGGGTCTCTAATCATGCTGCTTATCATCACCTTTTTATCCACCTCTCTCTGTTTCTAGCATGCATGCCAAAGAAGACAGTATGTTAATCAGACATGTTTTCTTTATTGCTTCTTGTCAGCAGCAAACTGTCTTCTAAAAAAGAGCAGCTAGGTGTCTTCACCTGGGCTTGCCCAGAAGAGGTGTCCTTCAAAACCTGACAAGTGACAAGCCCATGAAGACCATGATTTATTGCTCCAGGTAAACCATGAAGGATGTCATGCAGTGGCTAGCCATAAATCCTGATCTCTCCTTGAGACTATCTTTATGCCAATATTTATGAAAACCCATCAATAGATTCTACATCTGCCTGAAGCCCTGGTGCAACCCACAGAGCAGGGCTGACACAGGGGCCAGTCCGTAAGTACAGATTTTGTCCATAGTGGAGCTGCAGGGCTGTGTCGTGCTCCTCGCCCCACCTGAAACCTGTTCATCCCAGTTTAACCTAAGCTCAGACCAATGAGGGCAGTCATGCAGGGGGCCACTGTTGTGCAGGGGTGAGGGGACCAGTGTCTCTGGGATATCATCACTGTGTGCATCAGGTTGCTTCACCATGACTGTCTCAGGGTGCCTGGGTGTTGGTGGCTGCACCCACTTCAGCCTCAGTTGTGCCCTTCAGCTGCATTCCCTCCATCACCTGGCACACAGAGGAACGTGTCCCCACCCATAAGGAAACCACTGCCTCCCTGGTGGGACAAAGACTTCCCCAAGCTGCAGTGCCTGAATGTGGCCAAGTGGGACATCCCCTGAGGGCAGGGGCTGTCCAGGCACACAGGCTCTGCCTTGGGCAGGAATGGACCCCCTCCTGATTTCTCCATAGCACCTTTCTGATGAAGACCTGGCTCGTGAAGAGGGACCCTGTGCAGCTTCAGAGAAAAGCCATCAGGACAGCCAGGTCAGGGGCACGCGGGCTGAGCCTACCCAAACCTGTTACAGCATTTCCAGGGATTGGGAACCCACTGCAGGCTTGGCCAGAGCATTTCAGGGGCCAGCGACCCTCACGCACTGAAATCTACGCCTGATTTCCAACAGCAGCCTTCTTTCATTCTTGTCTGCCAAACAGAAGCACTGCCAAATATTTAATCACATCAGAAAGAGCTTTAATAAGCTGGGATCAAGTTAGCCCTTTAACCTCTTTTTCTGGCCCATGTGGATGGTGTCCTGGGAATTTCTCTCCACAAAAGTTCTGTCTTCCCATCCCTCCATCGCTCCTCAGTTTCCTCTTTGGGCTTTATCCAGCTTCTCTGCCTCCTCTGAGATGTTGACCCTGCACTGGGCACGGTTCTGCAGAGGGGCTCCAAACCCCTCCTGGGCAGCTGCCTTCAAACCCTTTCCTGGGGAGGCATCTTTTTGGGAGGGGACCCCTTCACCTGGGTATTGGGTGCTGTGCCAGTGGGTCCAGCCTGCTCCCAGGGCTCTGTCTGTGACAGGATCATTTACCAGAGCCTGGGCATCTTCTGCCTTTGCTGAGAAAGCAAGAAGGTGTTAAATAACGGAGAGATGAGAATTAATCCCTACCAGAGGCCCCTGGAAACACCCGGCTGAGCAGCAGTGCTGTGTTTGCAGCAAGGCTCTGGGACATCTGGAGCGTCTGGATTTCCAATGCACTAGCTCCACGTGCTTGCTCCACGCAGCTGGAAGCACCAAACGTCTTACGCAAGCTGCTTACATCAGCCCCGTCACAAGTGTGACTGATAGGGGCAATCTCAAGAACATAGACCTGCCAAGATCTCTTTTCCATAAAATGGTACTAATTGACACTAATGATATTTCCCTGCTTCAAACCTTTGTCCATCAAGCCCAGTTGTGGCTGTTTCACCTCTCAGCACAGGACTGATGTCAGCTGGGCAGGCCTGGGACATCCTGTTTACTCCATGGAGGTACGGGCAGCACGCCAGTGCTGGGACCCAGGGGGAAGTCCCAGGGACCCACAGGTGCTAATTAGACGGCTCCCTGCCCGGCTCCTTTACACTCGCTGCTGTCTCAGACCTGCTGATTTAAAAATCTAACCTCAGTAGCTATTGTTCAGCATCTTCCTGAAGCCCTCATAGGATGGAAAGTGTTTTATAATGATTATATTTTATTTTATAACATGCTGCATTGTTTAGCTTTTGCCTTGCAAATGCTGAACAGAAATATTTATCAAATACCTCTCCTTTTCTGGGTTGCTGACTGCATGGTTTGTCACCCTCTGCCTTTTTGGGTTGGGCAGAGATTTCTCCTTTTGCTTGCTGCTTCTTTCATCGATCTCGTGGGCTTCTGATGTACGTGCAGCTCGTCATAACTTTACACTTTTTATTCTGGTCTCCATTTTTGCAGCTGCCTTTACCTCTTGGCAAAGCTTGGGACTTGCTGACCTGCACCTTCTCCCAGCTGCAGCTCTGGGGAGCCGGCTGATGTGTACTGGGGCAGCTGTCAGTCACTGCTCTGGGGTTTCTATTTGCACGACCTGTTCCTGGCCTATCATTTCCAGATTTCACAACACGGGACTTTCTAACCCACTGACTGCTCTGCTGGGCACTGTCCTGCTCCTCATCCCATCTCTGTGGGCACCACCATGTGGGTGCTGCTCCCCTTGGGCTCTCCAGCCATCGCACCAAGGCAGTATCTGGCAGAGCAGAGGTGGAGGTGGGTGGTTGGGCAGGTTCCTCCTGGGTGGATGTGATGATGGCCTTTCATCCCCAGGAGAAGCAAATAAGCCTTTTGTGCTACCCCCACATATGCCAACACCCAAAACCCGCCAGCATGCAAAGCACAGGGAGGGGGCTGCTCTGGCAGTGGGAACATGGGCATCCTGTGAGTGATGTGCCAAAGGAGCAGCCCCACAGGATGGGGGGGTGGGGGGTGTGAGTGGATCCTTCCTGCTGTTCCTCTGCATGCATCCCTCCCCAGACAGCACACCTACTGAGTTGCTAAGACTGCAGAGAAAACATGTTTTTGTTCCAGTAGCAGTAAGAAAATACAAAGAAACCTGCTGTCAAAGGTGCATTGTCACAACCTGAAGGGCCAAGACCTCAGAATGGGCTTGAACTGAGACCTGTTCCAACTCCCTCCCTCCCCAAAAGAGAGCATGGCCAGAGCAAGCTGGTGGTTGCCCCCCAGGGGCTATGGCACAGGGGGAGTGGTCATCTCCCCCACTTGCCATCTAGAAAGGGCCCTACCCCCGCTGCAGGGAACAGGTACCATAACCTGAATATCTCTAACCCTGGTGTGCTTGATGCACATGTGTATGGCCATGGCTGAGGCTGTAGGGTGAGCAGCATCTACCATTGCCATGCTGGCCTCCCCTGGTAATTACCCTGCCCCAGGAGCTCCTGACCCACCGTGTGCACCAGTCATCACAGCAGGTAGACCAAGGTAAGATACAGGTAGCAATTAATTTCTTCTCTACAAATTATCAAATTGCACACTTGCTTTTTAATTGTACGCTGTGTGGCTGCGACATATTTCTGCCTGTGGATCACCACAGAGCTGTGTGGCAGGTGGTTGGGGAATGGCGAGCTCTCTAACCCCAGGCTGCACCCTGCTCCAGCCCCTCGCTCCTGCCTTGGCCACCTTCACCCCAACAAATGCTCGGGTTGCTTTGCATCCCAAATCCCTCTTTTGACCTCCCCATGCAGAGCCTCATGCAGAAGCAGAACCTGGTGCAACCCACGGGCTGCCCATCCACAGAGCAGGGAACAAATTGTGAGGCAGCCCCCAGGCTGCACATCCAGCATCGCTTGTTTTACAGCTCACTCCCCATGCCCTGGAAGGGTTTGTCACCCCTTCCAGCCCCAAGGCACTTCCCACCAGGCTGAAGGTCCTGTGCAAGAGCTCGTGTGCCTGGTTGTCTGTCACCACACTGGGCTTGTGCAGGGACTGACTCAGTCATAAGAAGCCAGAAGGAAATAGGAAGATGTCATGGGAAGGGCAGTATCCCAGAGCACTGGGTGCTGCTCCCCAGCCACTGCCCCACACACCCACACCCTAGGAAGCTGTGGTGACAGATGCCTACAGGTATGAGCAGGACAAAAATGGTAACAGAAGTATGATGGCAGGCTGATTTAGCTGGTACAGGTGCTCCTTACGGCTGCCCATCAGCAGCTACCTTGGAAGGGCTCTAACAGCTGAGGAACATTTGCAACTCTCCCAGCACCCAGTCCCATAGCACAACACACCCCTGCATTGCCCTCACTTGCTTTTTTTTTTGTTGGCCATCCACTGGCTTCATGCACCCCAGCTGGTCCTGGTTGGGCTATTTAGGTGATGCAAGCAGGTCTATCTATTCTCCTGTTTATGGAGGAGGGCTCACTTTTCCTGGTGCTTGAGACCTGCAGTGGTAGTCAGCTCTGCAGCTTCTGGTAAGCCTCTCTTTCTTCTATCTTGCTGTAGGAAAGCTGCTAGTGATTTTGAGGTGGCTTTTGTTGAGTGTGATGTTTTATCCATGAGGTGCTATTTGGCCTCCCCTTGCAGTGATGGAGGGCTCCGTTCCCCTTCCCATGTGTCTGTGTCTGCCAGCAGTACCTGTACAGTCCTGCCCTTCATACCATTTGCTATGAATGCCCGTTCTGCTGGTTGGACAGCTTTGCCCCATCTGTTCGTGTCAGGAGGCTGTTGGGGGGTTAGACCAGGTCACTAGAGAAGTGTGGGGGGAGGGTATGTCTCTGTTCTGGGAGGTCTCCAAAACTCAAATGTTTTGGTCCAGTGTTTGTAATAGTCTCGCCAAGAGCAGGAGATTGGACCAGAGACCTCCAGAGGTCCTTTCTAATCTGTATTTTATTATTTTCTGAGTCCTGTGTCTAGTACAGGACAGTTAATCATCAATGGCCTTGCTATCACTGGGCAGCCTGGTTGCTTTCATCAGCTGTTGTCCCTAGGTCATATCCTCAGCTATTGCTTCCCTCTACCGAGTCTCTCATTCTTCATAGCGCTTGTGCCCTCAGGTCCCAGGCTGACCTCATGTTCATGGTTTCAAGGTGTATTTGGGGCTGTGGCTGTTCCCTGGGTGATTCAGATCACTGGCACTAGCAGCACGTGCTCCTCGCTGTTTATGGCACCATCAGCCTGTGTCATTTGCTTGTCTTACCAGGAAAGATTTTTCTAGTCATTTAGTTAATTGGTTAAAGTATTGAATTATGCAACACCAGGAGCTGATCCCCTAGGAGCTGCTCGTAACAGCCAAATGGCAGCTCTAATTCTCTCTTGTACTTCAAACTTGGTCAGAGCATCTGTTTGCACACGAAGTTTTTAGCTCAGAATGTCAGGTGGCATAAAAAACCTTGAGGAACCAGGGCTGCAAGGTGGAGCCCAGCTTGTCCAGCAGGGCTCTAGTCTTCTCCAAAAAAAAAAATATTAAAAAGTAGCTTTGTTTTGCAAATCTCTTATCAAGAGCTGTGCTGGCAGGTGTATAAGGTGCTTAACTATGTATGTTTGGACACTACCTTGATGTCTTGGGTGTTTGTCTATGAGGGAGAGTTGGTGGCACTGGGGTGTTCTTTGCCCTGTCCCTCTCTGAGCCGAGGCCCCAGGCTCCGCCTGCTGCTGGGTTTGCTGCTCATGGCTACCACGCTGCCTTGGTTCCTCCATTGCACAGATTGACACAGCAAAGATCAGATGCAGTTAATTAAAAATATTAATGGGAGAGGCAAATTCCCTCTGGGCACAGCAAGGACTGCTTGCTGTCTGTCCTCAGTTGCTGGTGGTACCTTGCCGAATGTGCCTGTCTCATGAGGAGGTCTGGGGGCCAGCAGCGTTTGCAGAGATCTTAGTGATGGTGTGTGCACACACCAGTGCTGCTGCTGTGGTGTGGGGAGAAACGGCATAAGCAACGGTCAGCAGCACAGATCCTCTGCCCTGGGCACAGCTGGGCATCCCCACACTGATGGGTAGGTCCTGTAGCTGGGTGTGCTTTGCTTGGGTGAAGGTTGGAGGCTTCAGGGCTGGGGCAGTGTTGTCATTCCTGGTGCTGATAGACTCATTTCCAGGTTAAACAGCTGAGTGGGTTGATGAGAGAAGACCTGCTGTGCCTGTAAATCTCATCACTTCGTGGGCTGGGGGCGGCACGGGGGAGGACGCAGGCTGGAGCCGGCCATCCTGCCGCTGGTGGGATGAGCTGAGTCACTGGATCCCAGTGAAATCCCATGTGACGAGGACGGGGAACTGCAGCCGGGACTGTGCTGCTTGCACTGGGAGCTCAGGGCAGGGCTCCAGGTCTGGGCAATGCGTGTCCCGGGACAGCCTGAGCCCGTCCTCCCGGCCAGGGGAAGAGCGGAACCGCAGGCCTGTGCAGTTCGCCTTGTGGGAGCTGTGGAGGCACCGTAGGGGTGCTGGCAGTGGGGCCCTGCTCGTGCCAGCACCTTCTGGGAAATGAGCCCTCGCACCGTAATTCCTGCTGCTCCGCACGGATGTTTTCTGGCTGGACAGTCAGGCTGTGTCTGTGCTGGGAGGACACCAGTCCAGCAAATGCTGCCTTGCTGGGCTCTGGAGCCTGTCCCTTGGCCACGGGCACCACAGTTGGGGTAGGCAGCAATGGGGAGGGCTTTAGTCATTTGTGGCCACCCCTTTCTTTGTGTCCTTGGTTGACACATAAGGAAGCACTGGAAAAGCAGCAGGATGTTCCAGGAAGACTCTGCCTGTGTAATGGGGCTCTGTGGTTAGAGCAGTGTGCCAGGGAGCTGTGCAAGGTCTGGTATGTGCATGGTGGGGAGCAGGGGATGCCATCTCTGCATGCCTGTGCCAGACCAAGGTCTGCTCTGAACTTAGACCTTGGTCTCTGAGCAGGTTATTTTGCTTGTCTGCCATGGGATAGGGTGTTCTAAACTCTAAAAGACTTTCCAAAGCAGTGGTCGTTTGCAGGGCTGCAGCAGAAGGCCTCCCAAAATCTATCTATCCTTCAATCAAGAAAACCCCTTGCAAGCACTTGAAGCTGCCAGGGAGGAGAGACAAGAGCACTCTGAGGAATTAGCTGCACAAGGACGGCCCCAGTCTCGATGTAACAAGATAAATTATGTAACACAATGTTACAATTATACATTTCTGAAAGAGAAGTAGGGCAGAGAGCTGCCAGAGATGGCTCTGCAATCTGGGTGAGCAACACCCACAGGCTGCTGCTGAATGAGCTGTAATCTGGGGGGGGGGGAGGGTGGGTGTGTCACCTCCCTTGCCATCCTTAATGCCACAGTTCACTGCAGAATTGGTGGGAGCTTTCAAGACCCACTTTTTTCCTGGGGGGGGAGACACACAGGGGACACGATGACACAGGACCTTAACAAAGGGAATAAACGGGTAATTTCTGCAGCCAGCAGCAGCTGCCTTGCACGATGCTTGCACAGCCCCTCAGCAGCCCTTGGCAAATGGTTTAACCAGGGCCCTGTGCTGGGTCAGGTCAGAGCTTTGCTGGATCCTTAGCCCACCGCGTTTGAAGAGCCTCTCTTTGCAGTTCCCGTAACAATGCACTGAGTGTTCATGTTTCATCTTCCTCACTGCACTGGGGGAAAAGTAAATACATCGTGATCTTTGCAGAGCTTGTCAGAAGTGGGCGAGGAGATGCAGAGACTGAACTGAGTTGACTGGCTTTGGCAATTGAAGCCAATAGCAGCCTGTGTTTCATCTCCGCTTCCTCTGCCCCAAACACAGATGGGAAAAACAGGACAGGGAGGAAGGAGAGACAAAGTGAGAGACAGGAGGAGTGAGATCTGGTACAACACTAAGTGTTGTTGGAGCAAACTAAGTAGTTTAGAGCAAAACAGTGCTTTGGAGTAATGCAGAACTAGGGAGATAATTTTTTGGATTTGCTGTTCTGATTTTGATCTGAGAGACTGGAGTCAATTGCAAAAGTAAAGAATTCAAATATTTCTTTTACTTCCTCTAAGGTTAAGGAATGAGCTCTCTGGCTGGTGCCGGCTCTGGTGGTAGGCTGGCAGCAAGACTCTGCTCCTGTGGGTGGGTTCCAGGGTGTGCGTGGCTGTAGAGGTGCAGGGCAGCTGTGTGAAGGTGTCTGAAAGCAAGTGGAGCTCAGGGCATGCTGCAGCTGCCTGGTGCCCCACAGGCAGTGGTGTGGCCCCAGTGATGTGCTCTGGGATGGGTATCTGAATTATGGACTACAGAAAGCACAGTAGTGAGATAACTGAGATGAAAAGAAACTAGCATCTGCACTGGGAGAAATTGAGGAACTGAATTTCCCCTCCTTAATCCCAAAAGCAGATGAACTCTTTCCCTGCAACTCTGCCCTCTGCTTTTCTTTTGGGCTCACCCAGACCACTCCCAGGCCACTGTCCCTGTGAACTGCGGGCTGGGTCATGCATGGGGCAAGAGGAGCAGGGCTGAGCAGTGTTCACGCCCCCATCACATACGTCCCCCATGGCGTTCTGCGTGCCTGGAGAAGAGGAAATCCTGCCAGAGCTCACTGGACGCAGAAGGGGATGACCCAGACCCTAGCAGACATGACCTGTTCCTGTCCCGCTGAGGTGCACAGGGCTGTGCCGAGCACGTGAGCACTGGTGTGATGCTGGTGGCAGAGCAGAGGCACTCGTGTCTGGCTATGCCAGATCGAGTCCAGAGAGCCTTTGGACAGGGTGGAAGGGCCTGAGCCATGCTGCTGCTTTTCTGACTCCTCCAAAGGCTGTTGGAGCCTTGCAGGTGAAGCAGGGAAGTCAGGCTGTGGCAGCTCTAGTGTAAAATTGCAGCAGGAGGAGACAGCTGCTTTCCAAAACAACCTTTGCAAGGCCATCTCCGAGCAAGGTAAAGCAGCAGAAGAAGGTTTGAGGACTTCTGCAATTCAGTTCAAAAAGACTGGATCTTGCCCTTCTCTTACGGGAAGGAAGGCATGTGATGACATGTCTCCAGAGCTTTTATTTTGAAGCCAAATGCTGAGAGTGCATGAAGACAGCAAAAGCATTTTCCTTCGGGCGATACAAATCAAATAAATGGAGACAGCACAATTTAGTGCCACAGTCAACTCGAGTTGCACTCGTGTCTCAGCATCGCAAACGCATCGATGACGGGAGATGCTGGGGACTGGTGATGTCTGCAGCCCTTCTGCCCCAGATGCTTCCTACCTGCCTGGGTCTGCATCTTCACCCTGGTGTCACTTTGTGCTGGAGCTTTTGCAGCAGGGTTGTTCTGCCCCCTTGTTAAAGACAGGCGTGTGAAGCTGTCGGTAGTGTTTAATTATACTATACAGAATAAGCTCCAGAAGAGGCTGTCTGGTTTAAATGACTCTCAGTTCCATGTGCAAAGATGAGTGGTGTTTTTATGGGAGTAGATGTATTTTTATTTTTTATTGTCCCTGTGAGAGAGGGACAGGATTAGGGCAGGGCACTGCCTCGCTCTTCCCACCCCCAGTGCTGTCAATCAGTAGTCCAGTCTGCTTCCCCATACAAGAGAGGGGCTGCAAAGAAGGGACCTGCCCTCCTGGGCTGCATATTGCAAGGTGCTCTGAGCACTGTGAAAATGGGGGAGTAAAGCCCAAAAGATGATGCTGGGACTCTGCAGCACTGCTCCAGGCAACCTGTGAGCACCCCTGGGTGGAGGTGGGCTGCAGAGGGACAGCTGCCTGGTGTTACCCAGGGGAGCTGCTGAGAGCCCAGCAAGCAGTGGCTGGGATGGTGTGGGGAGAGGCTGTGTGCTGGCCCGGTCTTGGCAGGGGGACTGCAGCTGCCCCTGTTCTCCCGTGGGTCATGCAGGCGGTTATGCCTCGGGAGTGAAGGAGTGCTGGCTGCAGTGAACTTGCCTTTGCTGTACTAATGATCCTGAGTGCAAATTGAATTGTAAGCAACACTGAAGGCAAGAAATGAACTAGTGGATTTTGTAACAGCTCTAGAGCTCTTATCCTCTCATTAATGGGGTTTTACAGCTGTCGTAAGTGAGCCATCTCCCTGGAAATAAAACATTGTCTTTACAAACAGCCCTTTAAGTGTTGCAGGCTATTTAATAGATGAGGCTTGTTTCTAATTAAAAGAATCATTCCCTTAGTTTGTGGCTGGACTGCCTGTCACAGCTACAAGCTGGAGCAGTCCAGTGGAGGCTGCCAGACCTTTTGCAGTCATGCTGGGTGAGAGGGTCTAGAGCTCCCCTCCCTCCCATGCTGGTTTGGAGTAGCTCACCCTGATCTTTTCCCTGTTTCACAAAAGGTGCTGTGCAGCATGAATACTTGGTGCTGCCTTCCTCATCCCCTTGGCCAGGCCAGGAGTTGTCGCTTTGTTTGTCTAGATCACAAACCATGCAGGGAAGCAGCTTTTAGTTAAAGCCCCTGGAAATGAGTGAGATGAAGCAAGGCTCCATGGCATTGGCATAATACCAGGGAGAAACCCATTTAATCCCACTGTGATGAGTATTACATCTCCCCATTTGATTTATAGGGCTGCTGTAACGTAGGCTTGGAAACAACCAGCAGGTCTGCTCCCCACCCTGACCACCTCCTGTCACAGTTTCTGGAGCTTCTGCCAGAGGCTGTAAACCAGCTTCTGGCATCTTCTGGCCCAGATGGCTTTCCTGTCTCCTGCTGGCCCCTGCTCTGCCTCCTGCAGGGGCGAGGATGTGGCTGTGACCATGACACGCTGCTTGGCATTGCCTCCAGGTGTAAAGGCAAGGGATGGTGTGCTCTGGGGTGGCCCCTGACCAAGCTGGGGTCCTACGAGCCCATCTCAGCACCCTGGGACTAAGAGACATGGGTTTGTTTATGAATCACTCACTTCCTTAATATATCTTCCTTCACACTTGGATTGTGTCCAGGCAAAGGCTTATCTTCCTTCCCACTGGAAGCTGTGCAGGCTCATGCTGGCTGCTGTCTGAGGAACTGCTCTCCATTTCAAAAGAAATCAAGCCAGCTTTGTTTCCAAGCCTCTATTAATCATCTTTTCCAACTCTTCTTGTCTCCTAGCAGTAGGCTCTGCTTGGCCTTTAATGCTGGAGGATATGGGAACCTGGGCTGGGATTACCTTTGGTCTAGCCCTGTTCTTTAAGCTCTCTCCATCTGACCCTGGTTCTCTCCAGAAAACCCTGCTAGGCAGGATAGGTGGCACTGGTCAGGGCAGTTTGGTGATGGTAGGAGTGGGCACCAGCCATTTGCTCTGCTTGGAATATGCTTCTAGGTTGGAAGGTTTCCCATGTACGTGAGTTTGCCAAATGAATTGTCATCGTAAGACCTGGGGTGTCTCCAAATCATTCCCAGTGTGAGTTTAAAGGCTGCAGTTAACCCCAAATCTGTACCTGGCTACTGATAGCAACTGCTGTGCCCCATTGTGAGTGTGATCTTCTCCCATGTGGAGATTGGGAAAGTCTTTTAAAAAGCAGAAGTGGCCATCTATCCCTTGCTAGGCGTGTCCTCCACAGCTGCAAGTGCTTACAGCAGGAGCTTTTGTGGCACCTTTGCTTGGATGCTGCAGGTGCACCTGTGCCAGGAGTGCTCCAGACTCAGAAAAGCCATTGGTCCTCCTCCTGGAGCTAATGCTGATGTGGCTGTGAGAAACTGATGTTAATTACTGAAGGCACCTGTGGCTTAGCTGTACCTTAGGGGGATAAGATCTTTTCAGCTTCTACAAGCTTGTTGGCTACAGAACAGCCCCTGTTATGTCCCATCCTGTAGCAACACCTGCAATGCTTCTGGTCTCTCTGACAAATACTTTTTCACCATGCACAGCCCTGTTGCTCTGTTTGTTGAAGCCTCTTCCCTTCATGCTGACAGATGTCCTGCCCTGCTCCTGTCTGTGACAGCAGCATTGTTGATCTCCCTGGGACTATTGTCAGACCCCGCGTGCTGCTGGCATCCACAAACTTCTTCATGCATGAGCTGCCACCCTGCAGTAGAGCATGTACCTGCCTAAACCCCCTGTGTGTCCTCATCCAGAGTGCTGTGAGCAATCCCAAAAGTGACAGAGGCAGGGAGGATCCAGCAAAGCATAACTAAAATGATCCTCTCCTAGAAGCTATGCTCTTGGCATACTTTGTGCCATGGAGCTGAGAGTGCAAGTGTCCTTCAAAAGGGCCTGGCTCTGGATATGAAGAGTTAAGTTAGGTTGACATCCAGTCGTGCTGTGATTTGTCAGCCTGGACACATGTAGCCTATGGAGAAAAACAGGCAGGGTAATTTCCTGATTTAAATTAATTTCAGAGACCACCACAGGAAGGAACTTCGGATGTGTCCAAAGGGTAACCAGGCCATGGAAAAACACCAGGCAGGGGAAGGGGCTGAGGGAATCGGGACTTGAATTTTCCCCTTTGTCACTACAGAGGTGATAGCCACCATTGCATTTTCCAGTTACAACTCCATCTTAAGGAATTTAGG
Source organism: Megaceryle maxima (assembly GCA_024605025.1). NCBI lineage: Eukaryota > Metazoa > Chordata > Aves > Coraciiformes > Cerylidae > Megaceryle > Megaceryle maxima. The sequence goes on from JANHGN010003333.1 coordinate 13,367, forward strand.
ACACTTTAAATGTCAGATTATTGAAAGTCAGCCCTTCCTGTGGGGCAGTGTGCCTGGGAGCCCAAGACTTCCCTGGCTGGCATTTTATTCTGTTTATCGAATCTCTTATTGTACCTGTGTCCTGAGTATAAATCAGAAAATCTTTTTGCTGCTGCCTGCCTTGTCCATAGACAGGACACAGTACTCGGGAAAGGCTTTGTTCAAGTCACCTCTATGTTCCTGCAGCAGTGCCAGGGACCAGTCTACACCATTTCTTCTCTCCATGGCATGCCCCAGACACAGAGGACAATGGCTTTCTGCTGCTTCTCGCCTATTGTCTCCTGTGGCCCTGGTCCTTAGAGATTGCTGCTAAAGCAATTCTCAATCCCTGTAGACTCCTCCCACTACATCTCCCCTTGCGTTCCTTTTGGGAGAGAATAGTTCTGCTCGGTGGAGATGAGCTGAAGATGGGACTCTTGGGTTTTTCCTAACCAGGTGGTCTCTCAAATCAGCACATGGGGTTGGAGAAGCATCCTGGGAGCACTGGAAGCAGATGTGCTACTGTGGAAAAGGAACTGGTGTGCTGGGGTAGTCCATGGTGTGCTCAGCTCCCATCCAGAGCCTGTCTGAAAACATATCTGTCTGCCCTTCCTTAGCCTCTTGGTGCCTTGCTGCAGTGTCACTTCTTATGTGGGGATTGTATTCCTGGGGGAGCTTTGCCATCTGCAGAGGACACTGTGGGCAAAAGGACCTTTGTTGGTGCCCCTCACTGGGGCTGAATACCAGAGGCAGGCAGCTGATGCTGCTGCCCACTGGAGGCTACAAAGTCAAACTATCACCTGGTTCAAGAAGTCTCAGGGTCACAAACTTGTGATGGCTGGTGGCACAACCTGGGACATACCATTAACCTTACTCTTTTCTTACATCCTTCTTTGGAAGTCTGCTGTGTCCCACAGCTGGAACTGGGATGCTCGGTGAAACAGGTGGGATCCTGAGCAACTGCTCCTCTAAGTAATTTTATTTCATTATAGTGTTTTTTTTTTTTTAAATAGTAGCTCCAATGGTCCCAGACAGAAGGGTCCTCTGAATACTGGTGACTGCAGTGAAGCAAGGTCTTGTGGTGCTTGCTGTCAGAGGCCTCTCTTGTCAGGATGTGTCTTTGTCACCCTTGCAGAGACCCTGGCTCAAACTTGGTGACAGACCAAGTGTGGGATATAAATGATAGTTCAGGAGGGCAAGATACTCCTAAAAGATGTGAGGTGGTCTGAACACAGAGGAGAAATGAAGGTGAACCAAGTCACAGGGACCAGAGAACTGGTGTTGTGAGTGTGATGGTCCCTGTCCTGGGGACTTGGGTTATATTTCTGTACAGAAAAAAAAAAAAAAAAAACCAAAACACTGGCAAAGCACAGGGTAGCAAGACATATTGGCATGTTCTATTTTTATCCTAGGGACCAAAACTTCCCCAGCAGCAAAGCTTCTCAGGCATTAAAAGTCAGCTGAATAGAAAGGCTTTTTCAAGTGCTCTCGGCACCAGCACAGGCTGGTTTGCAGAGACAGTATCTGCAGAAAATACAGGCTGTAAGAAAAAGTGCTAATTGACCACTAGTGAGTGAATTTATCATCCTGTTTGAGATGCAGGAGTTAATGGAATAAAAGCCTTGTAGACAGGAGGGGGGTAGTTATTTCAGTCTATCATCAACCTTAATTCAAAATTCTCATTCCAAGGATGCCTGAGTGAACACTTGTGCTACATTAAAAGCTGAGTAAGCCTGGGGGTGTTTTTATAGATTCTCTGGCTATTTTGCTGTCTCTCGTGATGTAATTGCATGGTTATAGCATCATCATCAATTCCTTTTCAGGTGTAAAAGTTTGTATGAAGTTTAGCACCATGCTAGGGGATTCAGTTTGCTGGTTGGGGTTGGATTTTGTTCAAAGAAACTGAAATACACTTAAGAATCCTTCAACACAAAAGCCTTAGGGAACTGTGTGTCTGAGTATTTGCTATGCTGGGGTCCTAGGGCCTCCTAAACTATGACTGAGTTAAGGAGCAGGGTTCACATGCAGGGGATGCAGAGGAACATGCGGTGTTGCAAGCCAAGTGCTGCGGACCCTTTGCTCCTATCCCAGCAGTGGAAGTCAAGGGAAGCAGCACATTTTTGGGGTGGGACCTGCAGGTGTGTGCCCACCCGCGGGGTCTGAGTCTCATGGCAGCAGCAGACCGTGGCTCAGCATCCTGAGCATGCTGCTGCAGGTTTCTGCTGGAAGGGCCTGGAGCCCCTCTGGCAGTGGCAGGACCAAGCTGGGACATGCAAGGGTTTGTCCTGCATGCAAAATAGATCTACATTTGCAAAGTGTGGAAATGAGTGTTTACAGGCTCTCCTACCAAGTCCATATTCATGAGTGTGCTTTTCATGTCCACAGCACTGCCTCAGTCTCCCTATTTCTTCCCAAGTCAATTCCTTCTTTCATGTGGAAATCCTCCCCTCCCCCAAATATATTTTCACCCATGCCTGGTTCCTGGGGCTGGAGCAGGGTTTTCTCAGAGGTCTGGGCCCCTAGCTGGAAGAAGCAAATGTCCTCTGGTGACCTGGGAAGTTTGAGGTGGCCTTCTGAATGCTGGGAACTTTGTGCTGATCCACATCAAAGTGCTTGACTGACTTTTCCACTTTCTTTATGGCTCCACATTGAGATAAAACCTATGAAAGACCCAACAGTAGATTCTCATGCCTGTCACAGGGCTAAAAGTGATCTGTCACATGTCTGATCCTTTCTCTCCGTCAGCACAGTGCTGGGGATGTGGCTGCCAGGGCACTTTGCAGGCTGAACTTCAGAGGGAGCAGAGTGTTACTGGTCACAACTGGTAGTTGTGCCATCTTGCAAAAGCTGGGGATATCACAAGAGGTCTTTTATGGGGTCATTTTAGGCTGGCTGCAGAAGTGCACTGGATGGGATGCTATGGAGGGAAGGTGGCTTGGGCTGGAGAGAATGCTGAAAAGGGTGCGTGCAGGTGTCAAATCACTTGACTGGGTGTCTCTTGTGTTGAAATAGAACATTAATTTGCTTTGCGTTGACTTTGCAATGCCTGTGTGCTTCAGGCAGTGTGTATCCCAGCAAAGCTAAAGAACAAACTGAAGGTTGATGCTGTAGGAATAAATATTCCTAAAAGTAAAGGAGTCTGAAAGCAAGCCCTGCTCCAAGGCACGCAGCTCCAGGAAGGGACACAGTGTTCCTGCCCCATGGGATTATGTCTGTAAATGCTACGCTGGCGGCACGGGCTGAGTTAACGGAGCCTGGGGAGGGAAGTAACTGTGGGTGCAGGGCTGCAGCTCAGCTGGTGAGCATCCTGCACCCAGGGCCCTCTCTAGGGCAGATGCATGTCCTGAAATGGAGAGCCTGGTTTGTTCCCACACCAAAAATAAACATGTAGGAACATAAGACCTGGGAGGGAGACAGGCAGCAAAGGCTTTCTCATGGTACCTCAGAGAAAAGAAGAGCAGATACCTGCAATAACTTGCAATATTAAGCTTAAGGGCAGCTTCAGCATCTTGGAAGCAAGTGAAGTAATTTGTGGTATCCTGCAAATACAGTTCTTTGCTGCCACAAGGAACAAGTCATTAGTGACACTGAGAAACCACTTGAGGAAAATCTGTGTGGATTGATCTGCTGTTGTGGATGAGATGTATTCTGCTGTCTCTTTGCAAAAGGACATGTTTGTGACAGACTCCTATTTAGTGTGTATTAAAGATCCCACTGAAACCTCCAGATTTATTTATGAGAACACTCCTGGGGCACCAACTGCACTCTGAAATTCCATTCAGGCTTTTCAGTGGGTAGAGCTTGAATTAAGCATGTAACTGCCCACAGAAAACAATTCACTTTATTGCTCTCCTGATGAGAGGGAGCAGAAGCCATGGGTCGGGTTTGGAGGGCTGCATATCAAATCCACCAGTGTCTAGACAGAAAATACAGTGCTGGGAGGGATGTGGCAGCCCGACCCTTTGCCATGTGGCTGTGGTCTGAGAAGGAGGGTGAGAACAGAGGGACAGGCTGGAGGGAGAAACACAGCTGAGTAAGGATGCAGGGGCTTGGTGGACCTGGAGGGCTCTGGTGCTGGGGCAGAGAGTGACTGTTCAGGGATGGCTTTGAGCTGAGGACTTCCCTCTGGCCCAGCTGTGGCACTGTGAGGGTTTAAAGCAGTTTAAACATTTACCTGCCTTAAGCTTTTAAGACCTCTTTAATGGCTCAAGTGTTCATCTGCATGAAGAGCTTAGGGTGTCCTAAGCAGCCTTACATCCTTTGGGAGGCTCAGGACTTGGAGCTGCCACTCAGCACTGTGGAGCATTTAACAGGATTTGTGTGCAGTGGCACTGCTCTGCTGCCTCCCTGCCCAGCCTGGGAGAGGAGGATGGAGCAGGACATCCCAGGCACCACCCTACGGTGACTGGAGAGCAAGGCAGTGAATGATGCTGCCTGTCAGTTTACCTTTGGGGTACATGAAGGTCCCCAGGAAGAGCTGGGTACCACCAGGGCAAGGGCCAAAGATGTTCCTGAAAGTTTGCATTGGCCTGAAGTGGCTGGTCTGATTGCTGTGCAGTAGGGAACCAGACCAGAGACTGCACAGCCCCCACAGTCCCCAACTCCATTTTTCCTTCCCATAGCTCCTGCAGTGCCCTTGCTAATGCTGCATCCCTGCTGCCAGGGAAATAGTTAAGTAACTGATAGGAAGCAGCCAGACCCAGGACTGAGATCACTGATCAAAAGTGAGCAGAGAGGTTGGTGTGCATCGATTGCCCGAGCAGGTGTGCCTGGAAGCGAGCAGGTGTCCACCACCATGAGTTTCACAGAAACCATGGCACCTCATGGCAAGCATTTAACAAATTCCTGACTTCAGCCTCCCCTGCCTCAGCCCAGCTGATGGTTCCCGGCATGGCATGGCCGTGTGCCGGCAGCAGGACAGAAACCCACTGTCCCTCCTGCCCTTTGCTCATCAGAGGTGTAAAAACGGCTGGTGAGCAGGGCACGCTGCACTTAGCACTTCCAGTTACTGCCTGCTGCAGCCACCAGCAGCGCCCTGGGGATGGGTAAATGAGCAGCGGAGCTGTCGGTACAACCCAGTGTTCGCAGCTCCGGCTGCTTTTTGGCAGAGCTGCCACCCCCTTCCTTGCAGGCAGGGGTTGGGGTGCAGCACAGCCATCCCCTGGCTGTGTTCACAGTGACAGCCTGCAGAGCATGCCCTCTTCCAGTAAGACTGGGTGACTGCCCCCAGTACTGCTTCCCATCTCCAGCAAGCCCCATCCCTGCTTTCACGTTTGTGGAACATGATTTGGGGTAGGATGAGCAAAGCCCTCCTCTGTTCTGCATGGAGATGCCATGATGCTTAGCTGATCTTCTGCTTCATGAGGGTGTAGCAAGCCACATTTTGGCAGTAAAATAAGAGAGACAGGGCGCAGCCTACTCGTCCCAGAGCAGTAGTCACACAGCCGGCAGAGCTGGGAGTGGTTTTGGAGGAGTTTCCCACATTGTGGGGATAACAAGCACAGCAGAGAATATCACATCCTGCTTATGGGCAATTTATGGCTGGGAAGATGCAAGGCTCTGCTCCCAGGATACATTATCTACCTGTGGCTTTTTGTTTCGCTGTCAGGGATATATTTTGCCCACAGGTGCTCTTGTTCAGCCACACATGAGCTGGGCATCTCCTGCTTTGTGTGTAGTCAGCACCTTTCTGGGAAGATATTAACTTCCAAATTTAGTTTAATAAGTGATAATAGACTTAACGAAATCCTATGGTCCATGTGAGGGTTTTCTGGAGCTCTCAGAAGTGCAGTAGCAGGGGAATGCAGACAGGACTGGGAAAAACAGGATCATCACCTCTTTTCCCATGATTCCCTGCTCCACCTGGGACAGGGCCGGTGTGATGGGAGGGGAGCAGGTCCAAGCTTTCCCTTTTCCACCTGTACATGCATTGCACCAAGGAAAAAGACCTGTGGCATGGTATGCTGTCTGGGCCCTCTTCCCCTTTCCTGCTGCAGCCAGCACCTGTTGCCTTCCCACCTTGTCACTGATGTCTCTGAGGACCTGAAGCCCCCACTGCCCCTGGACCAGCCCGTGCCTGCTGAGTGTACCCAATGCAGTGAGCTTCCCTGATCCTCCTGCCTCCCCCACTGTCTTGTCCCCAGGGCTTCCTGACCATCTTTCAGACCATGCTGACCTGCAGAGATTGCCCTGGCTCTAATGGCATGTTTCTGCTGATCAGCACGAATTAAACACCCTGGTGGGGAAAAGCCCTGCCTGTAATTAGAAGTAGCCACTTGTTTCATGTGCTCTTGCCACCCTGTCTGAAAGGGAGTCGTGGCTAAATTCAGCTCTTGAGAGACAGTGAGTCCTCAGCTGTGCTGGAGCAGACTGCCTTGGAAATCCCACTGCAGAAAGCAAAGATGCCAGTGCATTAATAGACATGGCTCCATCTTTAGCCCTTGGGTTGAATGTTATTAGCTTTTCTTTTTAGCAGTAAGGCTAAACCTAATTTTTACACTGTCTGAGTATCTTGGACAAAACTAGAAAGGCCCCAAAACAGGCAGGGATGACAGCAGTGTGCCAGCTGTTAGCAGGGTGATGTGGGTGCCCTGGGGCCCACAGCCCACATTGGTGCCAGTGCTGCATGGCAGCAGGGGCTGAGGGGCCACAGGGGAGGCAGGCTGGGGCAGTGGGCTGGAGGCCTGCAGGAGCAACTTGTTGTTCTTTGCTGTCAGAATTCACTGCTAGGGTTTCTCAAACCTGAGACTTGCAGTGCAGCAGCCAGGGTCAAGTGCTGCTGCTAATGCTTAAAAATGAGGATTGTCTGGTTAAATGTTCCTGTGTCCCTTCCCAAGGGCAGCATGCTGCTTGTTGTCCTCCCTGCACTGGGGTATCCTCTGGAAGAAATCCAGCCTGGCTGCCCCTGTGCCAGGGGGTCCCCTCTTTTCTTCCCCACCCAGCAGAGGTCCTGGCATTGCTCTGCCTCCACTCACAGCTTTGCTACCAACAGCTGCCTTGCCAGCACTGCCACAGATCCTGAAGGCACAGCCCCTTGCCTGGTTAGCAGCTGCAGGTATGAAGTCAGTCTTGCCTGCCCAGATTACCTGCCTGCTTGGCAGGATAAGACAACTTCTGGCAAAAGCAAAGAGGAGAAATCACATCCCTGCGCTGGAAGTCAAAAACATTAATTAAACCTGCGGTATCATTGATTTCTATCTCAGGGGAGAGGCAGAGGGTGAGAAAAAGCTCAGGGGAAGGAAACCAAGGGGAGGATTTGCTAAAAGTTTTCCTAACCCTTAAAAATGGGATGATTATTTCTGGGATGTTGGCATCTTCTGCGGGGAGGCCCCTGGAGCAGGTTAAGCTTGTGCTGGGGGTGTGCAGGGAGTGCAGCCCCCTTAGAGTGGGTGGAACACATGGCCCAGTGTCTCAGAAGCTTTCCAGCGAAATATTTGATGCCACTCAGCTAGGAGCCTTGCCCATGCCAGATGACCTGGCTTCTACTCCTCTGGTAGGCACTCAAATGTGGACAGTTGGATTGCCTGGAAAATCAGCCCATTTTTCTTGCGGTGTAAACTGGGCACCCCCTAAGAGCTGGGCCAAGAGCACCGTCAGCAGACACTGAACTCTGCTCACTGTATAAGGGAATAGTGCAAACCCATTTAGGCTGCCTCTGTTATTGGGCAAAGCTGCAATCAGTCCAGAAATACTCATCCAACTAAAGTCCCTCATTAGGAGCCATTTGTGCCTAGTGGCTTTATCTAAGCACAATTGCTTCAGCTGGATTAATCTGTGCCAGTCCTCTTAGTCTGCAAATATCTGGCCCTCAAATGGCATACAAGGTCTGAGGCTTGTGAGCCTCCAGCAGTCTCTCCCTCTCCATGGATCCTGCTCATCTCGCTGCTCAAGAAGAGGGTGGCTGTGTGGGGGCAAAGTACCTCTTCCCCCAGTGCTCTGTATGCACCTGGCCCAGGGCTGTGGGCACAGCCCTGCCTGCCCATGCCCAAGACAATGTCCTGCTTTGCCACTGGAACCAGCTAAGCTGTGTTACTGGCTCACCTGCTTTACCAACACCAGCTAACACCCCTGGCCTCACAGAGTGTACCAGTGATGAAAGTGCCTTTGGGGAGAGGATGCTGTCCCCATGGCCCAGCATGCTCTTGTAGGCACTGAGAGGGGAGCTGGGCACTCCCACACTGAGAAGTGGTGGCTGTGGTCCCCATCCTTTTCCCTGGGGACAGGGAGCAGCCTGGTGCTTGGCCACTTGGCATGCACAATGCCCTCCTATGCCATCTCTTTAATTGGTGGTACTGCTCTTGCTGTCCCTCTCTGCTACATGCACAGGACAAATAACCCCCAGCCATTCCCTTCCCAGGGGCTTGTTTTCCAGCTACTTGTGCTTGTTCGTCTGGTGGCTGATACAGTGAGCTACTCCGATGGCTTTGCTCTTCTCTTGGCAGTAGAGATGACAGAGCTGGATGAGGACATGGGACTGAGCGTGAGGCTGTGGGGTAGGATTAGGTGCTGGGCACAGGGTGCACATTGCCCAGGCAATGCCGACAGCTGCTGAGCTGGCCGGGCAGCACACACTCACCTGCCTCTGCTGTTGAAAATGCTGCAACTCATGGGAATCTGTTCCCGGGGCACCCAAAGAGCAGGCAGCTGGCCAGGAGCCAGGGGAAGGCAGGTTATCTGCTAGAGACAGTGTGGAGAAGGGCCCAGCTCACCCCAGCCCTGTGGCCCCGTGAATGCAATTGGCACAGGGATGACAAAAGCCTGGTGGCATTTGTAGGCAGCGGGTCCTGCCAGCCAGTCCTTTCATCCCAGCTTGTCTGACATGAAAAGGTGTGAACAAACATCTCTGCTTGCTTTGATTGCTTCCTAGGGATTCCTCCGTTTGCATTATAATGAAGTGACATTTTGCTGTATAAATAAACTTGAAAGTTGACATAGAAAAGACTTACCAGCTCTAAAGGTATTTGTGTGCTCCCCAGAAGGAGGGAAAGAGCCACCCAGAGATTAAATAGAAACAAACTTCAAGTGCTGGTGAGGGCAATGAAAATTTATAGCAAGATGCTCTGCAAGAGAAGTTGTTCCCAGGACTGTCACAGATCAGCAAAATGGGGCTTGCTGGTGGGGTAAATGTCTTAAATACTGGCCTGAGCCACCCCTTCTAGTAGTTGTGCTTCTCTGAGTCTGCTCCCATATGCACCCAAGCGTGGGATGAGGCAGTGAAAAACATGGCATATTGTGGGTGGGCCATGCCAAGTGGAGTTTATTTTCTCTTGGCACAATCCCTGTTTCCCACTGACAACCAAGCTAACCCTAGAAAGGGGATGTGAGCAAAGCGCTGACCATGCTGGTGCCTGCCCTTGGCTTTGCCACAGGTTGAGGTATGGTTCAGAAGCTCTGGGCAGGCAGGTACCAGTGTTTCTGCTTTTATTACTCAAGGTTTTTGCTTTCTGCCAACACTAAAGAGAGCAGGGAGGCCAGGTCAAGCTGTGTTGACACCCTCACCCTGAGATGTGTGTGTTCACCCCTCCTGCATTCCCAGTGTGGCTCAGGTCGGTGCTTACTGGATGTGACAGGTCAGGCCAACTTACTCTGCACCCTTTTCAGGACCCTTGCCTGAATCCCACCAAGGTCCACTGATGCTAGTGGGTTTGTGGTCAGGTTAAGATGTAGTGATACTCTGAAAATCACAAATATCCGAATGAGTGGTGCTTGCCTATGCTGAGCCACGTCTGCAAGTGGTTTCTGAGTCTCTCTGCAAGGAAAGCAGAGTACTGGGCATGATCTCTTGCAGGCACGCAGCTCCAAGCTCTGGCTGGTGTCTGCAAAAGCTGCTTCCCCGACCCACTTATGCTGCAGACATGCATCTCATAGGAGGCCGTCTCTGGCTGGTGCCAAACAGACCTATGTTTAATCCATTAAAAAACAGAATCCAGGTTTTTGCTAAAACTCTTGACAGGACCATGGTATTGGAAAGCAATCTGCAAAGCACAGCAGCACACCAGCTGCAAAAGCAGACAGCTGGCAGGGTGAGGACATAACCACAGCTGCCCTGACACAGCCACTGGTCCAGCCCACCCAGCTCCTGCTGATACCATGTGACTGCTGGAGAGTGGTCAATGCTCTTTTCCTTCTAAATCTCATGGTTTTGTGGACGAGCGTTATGGGAAAAGGTCCCTGTGCAGAGCAGGGCACTGTTAGGGGCTGAGTATCTCCTCTCCTGGGCACTGGTGAGGCTGTTCCTGGCCAGCTTTGGGTTCTCTAGCTTTGGAGGAGGCAGAGGAACTGGAGATCATCCAAAGGATAGCTGGCATACTGGTCAGGGCTGGAGTGTGGGGAGGAGAGGCTGTGGGAACAGAGCTGCTCTGAGGAAGGTCAGGCTGGGGGGATGCAGCTGCAGCCACTGGTTATGATGCAGGCAGGTGGTAGAGGATGGAGCTGGCTGCTCTTGGCAGTTAGGCTGCAAGGGGCAGCAGCCTCAGACTGGGTCTTAGAAGGATTTAGCTGGGCATCAGGAGAGTGGCTGGGATACCCCTCCTCTCCCGCAGGGACAGCTGCTGCCTGGGTCACCCATCCACTGCAGCAGCCCCGGCAGAGCCAGCCTGTGCTGGCTGGCACCGTTACACAACCCTGCCACAGCTTGCTGCCTGCACACTACAATAGGCACTATTTTTGTTCCATTTCTGGTTGTCACAGGCGGCATAAAAGTCCTTGGGGTGGAGGCTCTCCTCCCCCACACTGTTATGTAGGACATTTCACCCACTTGTCCTTGTGCCCTGCTTGTGCCTGTCCCCACCAGCCCAGCACACCAGGACCAGCAGGGATAGGACATAGGGTCAGTGTCCTGCAGGGAGCAATACCCTGGGCTTGAGCACCACCTGCCCTGCCTGCTCAGCCTGCAGACACCAGCCTGAGGAGCCCCATAGTTCTGTGGACACAATGCTTTTGCCCCTACCCCACCCCTGTGATGGCACTGCTCCCCAGAGGAGCAGGAGGGTACTAAGATGCTGTGCATGCCTGGCTATGAGCCCCACTGGTCCAGATCTGCAGGTGGGCTTCCCATCTTGACTTCAATCATGAGGCTGCCTGCAGTGCCCTGCTCCAGGGTGGTGGGGATCGGCCCATTGTGAGTTCCTGCCCATCTGTCCTAGGGGCAAAGCCCCTGGGCTCTGCAGCACCCCTACACTGTCTGATGTTCCTGGGAAATGGCTGTCCGTGGTGGGTCTGGCCACTGGTGACAGCCTGTTACTCAGAGCAGAAATTCCTCATGGGCGTGATGTAGGTGGAGCAATTTTCTGCGCAATTACTCCAGTTTATTCAGGGTGATAAACCAGTATTAAAGAAGGAGGAGATGAGGCATGGGAGTGATGTGTCTTCCTTCTGAATCTAGTTCTTGCCATATAATACAGCCTAGGCATTTCCTAATAGGACTGGAAGAAGTGGTGACCTGCAGCATAGGGATTAGATCAGACCAGAAGTAAAATTCCCACATTTCCTATGTTAGAGACACGTGTACTGTGGTTTCGGACTTCTTAGCCTTAACAAATTTCTCTCTCCCTGTGTGCTTCATGCAAGTACCAGCTGGCGGAAAAGTGAAAGGTGCCTTGGCACAAATAGTTTTACTGAGGAGGAGGAGGACAGGGAAAAGGAATGTCTCCTGGCAGACAGCAGTGATGATGCCAACAGCAGGAGAAGGTGCCAGGCAGTGCAGCCCCTGCCCGACTGGCAGCATTGATGTGGTGCCCTCCTGTCACAAGACCTCCTCCTAGTGATGTAGATGTCCCCCCAAGGAAGAGCTGATGAGGTTGCAGTCCCAGCTGGCTGACAACATCAAAGCCCTTCTCCTCACTGCCTGCCAAGTTGTATTTTGCATGGTGTGATAAAGCAGCACCACGTTCAAAGTGCTGGGAGCTTCTGGGGTGCTTCGTGCATCCCCCAGCACGCTGCCAGGCACGTCCCCTTAGCAGTGCAGCTTCCAAAACCTGGGACTTGCAGCACCCTTTGGAATAGTCCTGATCCCCCAGGGCTTCCTTGCTCCCTGGGGAGTCTCATGTTTTCTACCTTCTCTAGGCTGAAGTCACTGGGCAGGCAGTTTCCTGGGGGGAGCCTGGGGTAAAATGCCTCATGGCATGCTGGGGGAGAAATGTGGCTTCAGTTTCATCACCAACTAGGTGGACACCTTGTTGGTGAGGGAGCCAAGCAGATGATGAGGATGAGGAGAAGGGCTGCTGAAAATAAACTCCATTGGCTTGATGTCTCATGGCTGCAGAAGCACAAGACATGCTCTCAGAGGCATGCTGCCAGCCTCCTGCCTGGCTTTCCCACCACTGCCTCCTTGCTTCACTCCTCTCCATGACACTTTTCCATTTTTTCTCCTTGAGCCTGGATCTGCCTCTCAGCTCCTTGAAGCCACTCAGCGCCTCCCCTCCCTGGGGCAGCAGCTCCCTGCGTCTTGCCCTTCCCAGGGGCCGGTTGCAGTCTCTTGTGGCATGGAGCCTTGCTGTGCTCAGCAGGAGTTACTCCTCTTTACCCTTTGATGTGCTGCACTCCACTGCTTGGGATCGCTGATGGGGACAAGCCCTGGCTGACAAGCAAAGTCTCTCCACTGAGCTCCACCACTGCAGCCTGGCCCAGTCCCTGGGATTTCCAGGTGGGCAAACCCTCAGTGTTTCTCTGGTTGGTGGCACGAAGCTGGGAACTGCCTGCATGCCACTGGGACCAGATCCAGCATGGCACAACACCTGCCTACTGACAACTGGGCACAGTACAGAAAAGTGGTTACTCAAAAAAATTACAAGCCAGGGCAGCCAAACCCAGCCACTGGCAAATGTCCAAATATGTCAGTATGTTACATTGGTGCCTACCAGGCGAACCAGCCAGGAACAGCACGACTGGCACTTGGTTGTTTGCCGGCACGCGCTGCTTGCTGAGGCTGCTGCCTCTGTGCCAAGTGTGCGGGCTGTTGCAGGGGCATCGGCACTCTGCAGTTCATGGACTTATCAGCGAGGGCCAAGGTAAACAATGACCCTGCTAAATCACTCCGCTTCCAGCATGGTGTTTGGAGCCAATGAGGAGCAACCTGCTCTAGAAACCAAATCCTTCCATATTTTTGGGAAAATTGACCTCTTAACCTGCCCTCACTGATGGTGCTGGACTGGTGAAGGCTGATGGTGCAGGGCGGGTGCTGTCCCTGGCTCATGGGCTCTGGGGCTTCTCGAGCAGCAAGCACTGAGGGCAGGAGCTCCCCAGTGAGAGGGCTGTGTTGCCCAGTGGGCTGCCTTTGAGGTCTGTGGATCCTCAAGGGTCCCCTGAGGCTGGAGTAGGTAGCAGCATGTGGCAGCTCTGTGCTGGTGGCGGGGCTGTGGGGGACCTGTGGATTTACTCACATCCCACTCAGAATCTCATGCTTTTCCAACGGGAGAAACTGCTTGCCAAATTAAACAGCCTGGCATTGCCAGCCAGGCCTGAGCACACTGCAAACTCCAGTGACACTCAGAAGAAATGTGCTGTCTTCCGGGTCTCCGCTGATATTTAGAAGGCTGTCAGCTGTGTTCCAAGCCCAGTCAGTACAAGGTATCATTAGAAAAGCTGCTTGAATAGTGTTGTTATAAGAGTGATATTAAAATAATGGTGTGGAAGGAAAAGCTGGGGCCGTGTGTTTCTGGGGTGTGCATGCTACACTAGGCACTGTGCCCAGTACTCTGCAGTGATACGCTGAAGGCAGCCTCTGCTGAGGGAAATTAGCATCTTTGTGCTGTACACAAGGTACACGCTGTTCTTCAGATGCAAGTGGCGAATCACATTTAAAACCATCCAATAGAACATTTTCCAATTTTTATTTATCAACAGGCGTCTGTGCGTACTCCTGGAGAATGAAATATTTATCTATAGATGCATGCGTGCAGAATGGGAGAGGGACAATGTATTATTTATCGTCGCTTCCCTCCTGTAGCTGATAAATAACTCATACAGCCTGGTTGCCCAGCGCAGCCCATGGCCAGTTATCTAAGGCAGCTCCAGCTGCCACCACGTGCCAGCTCCAGGCATCTCGCCCCAGGCAGAGCTTCCCCTGCCTCCAGGACCTGCCAAGGAGAGGGCTGGCAGAGGCTGGCAGTGCAGGGTGGCATTGGCCTTGCCCTCAGATGTCTCTGCCCCCAGAAGCAATTCAATAGGCCTTGTGGCCAGCAAATCAGGGAGGCGAAAAGCACCCAGATCCTAGCCTGGGGTCTTCAGGGATCTGTAGGTGAAAATCAGGTGCCCATGGTACTGATCTAAGACCCTGACTTTGAAAATAAGAGTTATGTATGCAAAGCCATAAACAGTGTCTGACACCCATCTGTTCTTGTTCATCCACAGGATCTTTCAATCATATAAAAAAAAAAAAAATCACCCTTCTGCTGAGCTCAAATAACACCTTTCTCCAGTGCTTAAGATGGACACAGATAAAACAGACAGCAGGGAGCATTTTGCTTCCCCTGTAGAATGACTGCAGACAAATCAGGGCTGCTGCAGGAGCCAAGGCCATGAGCTAGGGCAGGTGATGGAGGTCGAGCTGTTCCTGCTGCACTGCAGGCGACAGATCGGGGTGTGGTGCTGAAGAAAGAAGAGGAGAGGGTCCCCTCAGCAAGGCCACGCAATGGCTAAGGAGCTCCCAGTCTCACAGTGGTGCTAACACAGTGCACATCTCTGATGCTGGGATTAGCATGAGTCCGAGAGGTGAGAGATTACTCAAGACCTAAAAGAAATAGAAAGCACAGTATTAATAACTAAGAAATGCACTGAATGACTTGGGATGTGAATTATCCTCCCAACATTACCTGCTGACAGAAGGAGCATCCCTGCCTTCTTTTCAGAGAGAGGGAGGGTGGATGGGTGGATGGATGGATGGGAGCACAGCTTTCCTGACTTGAACCCTCCAGTGCTGCTGGTTGCTTGCTTGCAAGCTGAAGTGCTTGCAAACAGTGCTCACATGGGCGAGCACTTGCTTTGTTCCTTGATAAATAGCAGCTGCTTGGGAAATGAAGTGCAGCAACCATTGAGCTTTGCACAGCAGCTCTCAGCTGGATCTGGCTGGGGTGGCAGGAGGAACTGGGTCAGCAGATTGCAATTACCTTCACTGTCCTCTATCCAGGACAGAGCAACCAGCCCATTTCTGGCAAAGGTCAGGGCTTCTCCAGCAGCCATCTGGTGACAGCCATCTGGTGGGTGGGTGGGGGACTCAGGGAGCAGCCACCCCGCAGCAAATTTAGGGGAGTGGCAACAGTGAAGGGGGTATATGGAGGGCTGGGAATGGGGCTGAAGCGGCCTTGGATCCCACTGCTGGAGCATCCCTGGCTTGCAAAGTCCATCAGAGTGTAAAGGCCAAGGCTGAGCAGGACTCGGTGACACCAGGAGGGCATCATCTGGCACTGACAAGATGCTCTTGCTGAGCATGGGCATTTTCCCACCTGGAGGAGCTGCTGGAGCTCAATCCCATCCCAGGGCTACATCTCCAGAGAAAAAAGGAAACAATATCCTGGCAGGTCTGCATGCTGGACTTGCTCACAGAGGCAGAGACCCTGGGGAGGCCAACACACCTGCAACATTTACAGGATGAGAGCTGTTTTCCCTCTGTCCCAGGAGAGGAGCTGCTTGCCTGGCCAGCCAAGCAGAGCTTAACACTCATCAGACATGAGTGCTGCAGGTCCTTGAGCCAGGCCCTTGGTACCAGTGAGCTGAGGCGTGATGTGGCCAGGCGGGAGCCGGCTGCTGCAGAAAGCCAGCAACATCCATTAGCCTCCTAAGAGCATCATCTAGCACTGAGTTATTTCTAGGCCACGGTGGTTCTCGGGAAGGTGTTCTGGGGCTTTGAGGTACAGCACGTCTCTCAGCTGGAGGTGTACTCGTCAGCCTGGGAGCAGCACACACCAGCTGTCCTGCAGGGGTTCACTGGCTTTTCACTTCACTTCAAAGCCCAGGTTCCTTATGTGCGTTTTAGCAACGTTCACACACTTCAGGTTTCTAGGCCAAGCAAGAGCTTTGATTCTGTGCCGCACTCAGCAGCTCTGCATGAAGGTAGCCCGTGGTTAAGTAAGGTGAGAGGCTGAAAGTGGTTCAATTTTGCAACAATAGCTGAGAACAAAGTACAGATTTTACCATTTAAAACTGGGACAAAACAGAGCTGGAAGGTTTTTGTGGTTTTGGTGGGTTTTTTTTTCATTCTCCTCTTAACACTCTGTGGCCTTTTTGTGTTGAATTAAATATATAGTGTCCATTGCCTTTGCCTCACACTGGAGCATTTCCATTTGCATTCAAATGGCAAAACCAGATGGGGCAGCAGCACCTGGGGAAGGAAGGAAGCAGAAGAAGTGGAGGAGAGGGATCTCAGCTCGGGTTTGCTCTCCTGGCCAGGGCTCATCCTGGTCTCTGCTGCCAGCTCCTCTCTGCACTATTTTTTTCTTCTATTTTTTGTCCTGCAGCTAGCACATCCAGCTCATGCCTGGGGTACGTAAGTGACACCAAGACAAGCAATTAATCCTAATTGAGTTGGCCTGATGCCTTTTATTCTTCTTCCACCCTGGGATGATGATCTGCAGAACATCTTTTCACCTTGCCAAAGAGTATTTTCTAGTTAAAATGGCTAAAAGACATCATCACCATGATGGTTCTTATAGCAACCCAGCAAACTGAGCTCTTAAATTCTTCTCTTGCTTAATGCATCTCTCCTACGTGGGCTGTTGCAGTTACCTTACCCCTGGGAGCACAGGTGAGCCCTGGGGCTGAGCCAGCTCCTCTCTGAGCTACCCCCACCCCGAATGGGAGAGGAGAGTTCACCCACGCCTGTGCAGGGCACCTGGGTAACAAAGCAAGTACAGTCCCTGCCACCTCAGTCTCTTGCTGCTACATTCCTTACAGATGCCATATGGTCCATACCAGACTCAGAATCATTTCCCTCCCTACAGTCCGAATTTTAAATCACCCCACAGCCTCCTCCTGAAAACCTGCCGAGATGAAGCTGCTGCAGGTCACGTTGTGCAATTTGCTGTTGCAAGACAAAGTAAACAAGTTCTTCTTTTTCACAATTACCAAACCACTTCATCGAGCAATTTCCCTGCCTCTGTGCTTCAGTTAACAGTATTCCTTGGGGAGGGAAAGTCTAACTGCACTCCTGAGTGAGTTGCTGCTTCTGCTACTATGGGCAATGGTGCAAAGTTGCTCAAGTGCTGTAACTGTTGGCAGCAGCTTTTCTGTGCCTTGCGCTGGAGCCAGACCTGGAGGAGGCTCGCTGGGGTTGCACGGCCTCGCCTCGGGCACAGCTCAGCAGATTTCGGCTGCCCCCCCCCAGGGTCGAACCCCTTCTGTCTCAGTGTGGTTCCTGCTGGGGGCTCTACCCTTGGGTGCGAACGCCCTGGTCCCGATGAACTGGGTCCCACCGGGGGTCCCAGCACAGCCCAGCATGCCTGGCTGGGGCTCGGCACCAGCCCGGGAGGAGGAATGTCACCCCTGGTTTGGGGGAGAGGGTGGGGAGGGGGCTGTCCCCGTGGCTCACGGCCGTTAGGGGGGAACCGCAAACCTCTGGATGAAGCAACTCCCTGTGGCCCTGGCTCACAGCTGGGGGTGTCCCCATCACCCTGTGCATGGCACAGGGAGTCCCCACACCAGAGCGGGTACCGATGCTAGGAGGGAAACTCGGCTGCACCGAACCAGGGGACACTGGTTTCTTCCCCATCAGGAGCTGGAACCAGGGCTGTTCAGGCCAGAGGGTGCTGCTGGTTGGGCTGCCACTGTGCCAGGAGCAGGAAGGCCAGCCCACCATCACCAGCTTTTAGGACCAAGCTGTGCCAGGGTGTGGGGTCTGTATTGCTGCTGCTGCTGCTGCCTTTGCCACCCCTCAGGGCTGCTCCCTGGGTGCTTCCTGAGGGATGGGGGGGAAGCACCAGGGCCAGGCATGGAGACAGAGGGCCAGGACTCCCCATATCACTGCTCTTTCGCAGTGTAATGCAGCACTCCCATTTCACAAGGGAAGGACCCTGGGTCTTGGTTCACTGCAGCTCAGCTGCCAGCCCTCTGAAGCCTCAAGAAGCCCATGGGATGCCCAAGCTCCCAGCTGGCCATATCTCTGCTCTGACCCCTCCAAACTTCCTGCATTTGTTTCACTCGAGCTATTTGGGGGAAGTAGGGTGTTGTTATGTCTTCAGTTCAGCGTCTATTTAGGGAAGGATAATGCCAGTGTGGGGGAGGACAATGAGAATATTAAATGCCTAAAATTCTCCGTCTCTCAGTATTTTGACTAATTTTTTTTTTTTTACTTCTTTTCTTCAAATGGGTATT
>JANHGN010003334.1:3302-15080 GCA_024605025.1 Megaceryle maxima
TCTGTGTACACATCTTAGGCCTGCCGAGTGGTAATAATCCAATACTTGGTGCTTTTTGTAAGGCTCTTGAAGTGCATTGCAAACAGCGGCATTGCACAGAGTCCAGCTGTCAGCCTTCCAGCCGCTGGGTGTTTGGCAGCAGAGAGTGCCGTTCGTACAACAGCAGAGGTTTAAGTCACAAACTGCGTCAGTTAACCTTTTCCTGTGCCATGCCAGGCATTATAGAGGTGGTTAGCAGCCTGAATCTAGGAAATACTTTTCCCACCAGTGTGAATCCAAGAAATACTTGTAATTGAGGTGCAGTTTGTGGCAGGATGCTTTAGAAACCAGCACTGTGAAGCTTGGAAGGCTTGTGCCATTGACACATGCTGTGAACATCACAATTACTATCTGCTAATCATGGTGTAGGAAAGTGCCCTCCCTTCCCCATGTGCCCATGCACATGCTGCAGCACACTTAACAATGGAGGCTTGTGATGGGGACAGTGTGTGATACAGCTGATCACTTAGCAATGGGCTTCTGCATCTATCCCAGATGAAACAGCTGAGCTGGAGAGAGTAGACTGTCCAGCACTGCTGCACAGGGAGCCTAGTGCAGTGAAAGATCCAGATAGATGTTAAAATAGTGGATTGTAGGGTTTTTTCCTAAGCATTTGCAGTATGTGCCAACGTTTACGGTCACATTATGCACGTTTCTAACCATGTTTAGTGATTTATGTGGGATCAGAACCGCTGAATTGATTTTTATTATATTTTTAAATCCTTTCAGAAAATGCTGTGAGCCTCTGAGAATTGTTCCTAACCAACAGTTTTTCATGATTGAAGACTATAAACCATTTTTCCCTTCTGTTTTGCAATGCAGTGATTGATTTTCTATATTAGTTTAGTTCCACTCTGCTAATCTTTGGTTTTATGCAGCATTTCCTTAAGCTAATTTAAAATTACATCAAATTTTCAAATTTTTTTTTAGAATTTATTAGTGAAATACCACATTTACTAGAAATTTCTAGTTTATTATCTCTGCTTGCTAAATTTGTTGGATTCTACATGAGTTGAGGATATATATTTGTTGCTGGATTTATTAACTTATAGTTCCATTAAACCTACTTGATAAAATTATATTCAGTACAGAAAGATTTTGAAATGATGATTTAAGGGTCATAGAGCTTTATTTTGAGCACATGTAGGAGAGGAGTCTTTTTAGAAGTTAATGCAAATGTGTATAACACTACTGGCAGTTATTCTAAGGTGCTCTGAGACTCTTCAAGCTTCTCTTAGTTCTGAAGCGAAGGATGAATCTCTATGCTCAGGGATCTGCCCGCACCACACCTGCTGTCTTGCTTCTGCTTTCCGCTGTCCTGTAGGAGCACGTGGGCTAGGATGGTTGCTCAAAGGGTTCAGGCTCTGTCTAGGATCAAGATGCTTCACTGTATGAGGGAGGTGAAATTAAATTAATTCTGGTGCAGTGAGATACTCGAGGACATTTGCAGTAGAACTTCTGAAGTTTCCATCCAGACATTTAAGTCCTGCTCTAAATTAACTTGAGAAATCAGAAGCAAAAAGCAGGCTGCTGGATAGCAGCAATGACTCTTCCCCTCTGCAGCTCTTCTTTTCCTTTCCCTTTAAGTTTCCTATTAATTTCTCTAGACAGTTTTGAAGACTGCTGCTCTTGTAGCTTTCTCAAATCTTATATTGTAAAGGGAGAAGTACAATTCTAAGATTTCATTTTCCTCTCTCTGTGTAGAAATCTGAACTAGTAAGAGCAATGGCCATTGACAAAAATCAGATCAAAGTGAAGTAGTGCTAACAAAGTTAATTAATATAGTTTCATTTTGAGGTAGTGGGGATGGAATGGAACTTTGCAAGGGTACTAGATATTTTTTATGGCCTCATGTTGGTATTCTTACTTCAGGATCTTAAAACTAAACCATACAACATGAAATTCTCTGTAAAGTGTGGGTTGTGGTCCCTGTTACTGTTTGAATCCTCTGGATGTTGGTGAGGCTGAAGGTCTGTAACAGCCTCTTGCTGGCTAGAAAAGGCTAAGGAGCTAGAGCAGCATGGCAGATACTGTGAAGGAAGAATAGCTGTATCTTGAACTCCCATCTAAGCAACAAATAAGACAAGAAAAAAGTTAGAGTGAGAGAGGGAGATAAGTTTCTGATTATATGGTCTACTCTATTTAAAACATTTTGTAGAGCACTGCTAACAAAAAAAAAATCAGCAATAGCAGTTATCTTCAGAAGATCTGCAGTATGAACACTGCCTACTGTACAAAGCAGCAGAAGTTCAAGTTCTCCACTTTTCTTCAGAAAAGAATTTTAGAGGATTATGTCAGAAAGCTATTTAATCATTTAACAACATCTGATGTGAGCACATTGGTAGGTAAACAGCCACTGATGTGACAGTGAAATTTCAGCACTGCTTTGTATGATAAAATAATAATGATCTTACCTAAGAGGTTGATATATAAAATATACACTGGGATTTCTTACCCCACAGCCACTTCCAGACAAAAGTCAGCAACAGTGCTTAATACATAACGGGAAGGAAAACTTAAAAAATTATCTAGGCAGGGATTTACAGAGAGAGCAAGGCTGATGCTTCTAGTCTTACAAAGCTGTCCAAGGATCTTTAATGACCTTAGCTTTCTATGTTACTGATTTTTACATCAAATCTGAAATACAGGAGAAATTTCCCTAGTTAGCAGTAAGAGCATTGATAACACCTTAAAGGGGAAGAATATCCTTCGTGAATTAATCGGGTTCAGTTCATGCAGATCTGTTCAAATTTGTGACATGTTTCCATCAATGAGGAAGGTTTTGGTACAGGAGTAGCAACACTGCTGTGTGTCTGCATTTTCTGACCTCTGGCAGTGACAAGACTTCTTAGTCCCAGCATTCAGGTCTTGGTATCTCCAGGGGGCCACAAAAGGCAGTTATTCAAAGGAACATGGTGATGAGGAGGAGAAATAGGGGGAGTCACTGCAAGGGGGATATGATGCAGTTCCTGTCCAGATTTCCTTTTCACTGAAGGTTGAGGAGGGCTGGTGCATGTTCAGGCATCATGCCAAAGCCAGCATGCATGTATGCGTGCAGGAAGGTGCAGGAACTTGGCTGGACTGCTAGTGTTGGTGATGTACGAACAACTTCTGAATACTTAGAGTTCCTGGTTTCATGAGTCTTGAACTTCTAGATCAGGTTCTAGGTATTGCATACTGTGGGTAAAATATAGTGGGATTGATAGAAACTGCATGTCCATCCATGGTTTGTTCTTTATTCAAATCCTGTGTCTTTTGGTGAAATTCCAGACATTTATACTATCTTCTTTTGCTTTTGATATAGATGTGGGATTTGAGGTTGGAAGTTAGAAATCTTGCTGGTACCTGCTTTCATTACTCTGGTGATTTTCAGGCTTTTAGTTTAAGACTGCTACTCAGGTGGCAGGAGTGGCAGCAAATGTAGGAGAGGCCAAGATGCTTGTCTGAAATGAAGCATCCAACCTGACCTGGTCTGAGCTCCTTCTGTAGTGCGTGATAGAGAGAGGCCCTTTCAGGACCTGGATCATTGGATCTGTTTCAGGTCTGAGTGAACCACACTGGTGATTAAGATATTGTGGAAGGATTGTGGATGAATGGCAGGTCTATATCGCACAATACAGAGATGCACTGATGCTGACTTAGTGGGATTTGTGTTCTTATGCCTGGGGAGATTATTATCCCAAGTCTTCAGTATTATTATATATGTTGTCCTGTGCTTTGCTGTTTGTGTTGTAGTGTACTTCTATGGTTAATAATTTAAACATGGAAGAAAATATTACATATTTCAGGAACAGCCTATAGAAGTGAGAAGCATGTAATCTACAGTGAAAATAAGCATGCATTTCTTTGATTAAGGCTAAATTCTGATGTGTATATTTATATCACAAGTTGCCCAGAGAAGCGGTAGAGTCTGTCTCTGGAAACATTCAAAACCCACTTGGACACATTCCTGTGAGACTTTTCTAGGTGAACCTGCCTTGGCAGGGAGACTGGAATAGATGAAGTCCTTTCCAGCCCCTATCATTCTGTGATACAGGTGAATTTTCTGGCCTTTAGCTACTGAAATATACAATATTTAGATTGACTTACTATTTATTTGGCGGAGAGAATTAAGAGGGATACTTTTCATGCTAATCATGTAATCATCTGCACTGAATTAGCAAACAGAGGCAGATAGAAAAACATAATAGATAAAAACATGATAGAAATATAAAGCCTAATGGCTTTATCTTTCAAAGGAAACAACTTTGTTTCTAATTTTAAATTCAAATTTGAGCCAAGCAACTAGAGTGCAATCTTTCATTTTCATTAAAAGCTTTACTTAAAATTTGCAAAAGCATTAAATCAGATTATTTTTTAAAGTAAATCAATGTTAGGTTCTATAAGCATTGCAAAAGGTTTTGCAGAACTGCAGTCTCTCTGATTTTACAGTTGGCTCTCATGGATAAAGTAGCATTGTTAGTGGTCATGTAACTTTGTCTCAAAATAGCATTTCTTACAATCAAGGCTGTTTACTAACATTCTTTGATGTCAGATGATGTTCTCACCTCTCAAGTTACATGCATGGTTCATTGACATCACCTTTAACTCATTTAATGCTTCTGCTGTCTGCATGCAGGTGGCATAGTACAAATTGGAGTTGAGAATGTACCTCAGTTGTAACCAAGATTTTGTGCTGCAATTATTCAAAATGGTAAAACTGAAATTGTAAGTAAAACTCTGCAAGTGTGGTTTTTTTTATTTCCTCCACTCCTTCCCCGCCTTTCTCCCTATTCTGGGATGCCACTTTGTAGACAAAATAGAACAATTTAATTTTTCCAGTATAGAATACATATGAACTCTGTGTTTCCATTTCCCCAAGTCCTGTGTAAAAGTGAAAGCTGAGTTAGTTTGGAATTCCTGTTCACATGAAATGTTACTGTTTTCATATCTGTTTTCATAGTTAAAAACCGTACAATTTTTTTTTTCCCCCTCACATAAGTCTTGACAACTCCGACCCTCAGAAATATTCGCCATTTACTTTTTGATCCAAAGTGCTTCAACAGGTCTGTAATAAGAATGTTTAACTTTGGCTCTTGAAGCCACCCTATATCATATGTGAGTCTATTCAATATTAACTGATCTTGTTCCTCCCCTCCCTCCTTGACCTCCAGCTGACTGTCTAGAGGACAGTTTCAGCTCTCTGCCTACATTCCCATAGCACATATGTGATATGACTCCCTTGGTGGGCAGCAGCATTCAGAGTGCATCTGTATGTTTGTGTTTGGCCAGTGTGTTCTCTGGGGAGACCAGCCCAGGTGAGGCAGTTGTGACCAGAACTACAACTGTGTCTCCTTCATTACAAAAATGTAGTTAACAGTTTTGTGGTGCTGATGCAAACTGGTACATTTCAGATGGGTTACAAAGGAACCGTAGCAAAGGTTTCTTCTCCTTCACAATACTAAAGTTTGGATCCAAGTAACAGAATGTCCCTTTCTCCCCTTCATTTTAATGTATTTGGTTAAAATCCAGTGGGTGAAGTTAGTTAGAGAAGCAAGAAAATTTCCTGATGAAAGTTTTTGCTTTTCAGTCAGCAAGTCAGAACCATTCTTTCATCTGTTCTTTGGGTGGTTTCTTGAAGATAAAGGCCTTGAGGTTTTTTCAGTGTATTTTGAAACCTTATTTTCCCACTGTAAAATTGAACCTCGTGATTTCCATTTAGGTATAATAACAGTCTTTGTCAAGTGGCTGTAGAAGCTTCCCTATGTTATTCTATTATTATAACTGCACTGGGCAGCTACAACAGCTAATGATATTGTCAAATGTATTGGCTCAGGGATTTCTTCCTGTTCTGTAGGATCAAAGGCAACATAGTGTTCAGCATATACCAGGGCTTCTTACTCTTTCTTCAGTGGTGGTAGTGGGGCAGAAGACATTTTACAGATGTCACCAGAAAATACTCTGCAACTGTGAAGTAACAGTTAAAGGTCTCATTTTGTCTTTGTAAAACACATGATTTGATATAACATTGTGCCATATATTAGAATTATTACTACATCTCAGGACTGAGCAAGGCAAGTGATCTTTTTCCTGCTGGGATTGTGTGTGTGACTTGCAACCAATTCTGTTTTCACTAAAAGTGTCCCTGAGGTCAGGATATCAGGCACTTTATTTGTGCATAGCAGGCAACAATAAACATAATTATTGTTTCTTTATTCTTATAAAGTAATTACTTTTTAGTAACAGTAATTGCAGTTATTAGAAGTAACTGAGTAATTACTCTTTTATGTTGTTTTCCCTGTTATGTAAGCACACATTGAAATGTGAAGCACTTCTGTAGTGACTCTTGTTTATCTTGATATTGTATTGCACTGATTTCTAGTGGGTTGTGTTTTGTGGTGGTATGTTGTGGTTTTCTTTTTTTTTTTTTGTGGAGAATGCGTAGCTCTTCAACTTTGAAGCAGATAGTGGGTAACATCTATAAAAAATAACTCTACTCTCCTTGTTTTCATGGAATTCAGCTTCATGCTTTTTAACTATTTTTATTTTTCTTCTGGGTAACATGACTCAGCTATTCATTGCTTTGTTTCTTAAGCACTTTTAAGGTAAACTTTATCATATGGTATTCTTTCTTCCATTAATTAATAATGCATCACATTTACAGAATGAAAATTGCTTCTTCCTAACATAGATGCATGAAGAGTGTAGATGGGCACGTTATTATTTTCCCACAATTAGAGGAGGAAAAAAAGTCTCCTGTACCGGAACATGAATTATTGTGGAAATCTTTATTTTATTCAAGAAGGAAAAATTGGTTAGATTATTGTTTTCCCTAAACTTGTTAAAAAATAGAGTTGCTATTTAACTTCATCATTGGTTGAGATACACTTCCCAGCTTTTCTGGGAAATTTTAGTTTTGTTGAAATACTTGGTTAGACCAAGACCAACATTCATATTAACTGAGGGACATAATGATTTCATTGTGTTACAGAGTATAATGAATGAGCAAATAGATAAACACTCTAAGGACCTTAATCAGTGAAACATGACTGCTAGAATAATCATACCCTTTACCTTTTTGAAATTGTATTTTGTATATTATTGCATATCTGTTTTATGTGAATACATAAATACGGTTATCTCTAGGTTAATTGCTGTCTTTAATTATATCCTCTTATGCCTTTTTTTTATGAAGTGTGGACAACTTACTGCTCGTTCTTCCTCAGGTGCTGAGTGTATGTGCTGCTTGTGCAGAAGGGAGTTTGCTGTCACCAAACCATAGTCAGTCGTCTAATTCCAACAGTTTCTTCTACTGTTATTTCCTTTTCAGACACTTAAAAGATGTTTAGTGTTCCTGTATTCTTAAGTAGCCCCGAGGTTGTCAGTTGTCATTTTCCTAATCAGTTGTTTTCATGGCTTTCATTTCAAATCAGTCCCTTTCATCCACAGTTGTGTACTCTCATAACTTAACCATATTAGTCTAGTTCTCCTTCAATCCCATGAAACATTTGCATTCATCATGGAGGATCTTTGATGTTAAAATCTATATTTTTCTCTCATCCTTGTTTTATTGGCAGTTTTCTTCAGTTCAGAGCCCTCACCCGTGGCAGGTCAAGATCAGAGAGAGATGTACAAAGGGTGAAGTTGTATTTTTGAAGAAGAATAGGATCTGAATAATACTTCAGCATGAATAACTCTGAATTTATGGACTATACTTAGAAATTGATGCTATTTCATGACATTTTAGGTTATATTTCATATCTGCTGTTCTCTGTAAAAATCAGACACAATTACTGTCAATGGTAGTGATGAGGGGGTTACAGATTGATTTCAGCTACATTTTATTTTAAAAAAATAAATAGACTGAATAGATCTGAGGGTGAAAGAATTACTCCATTTTTTGGTTACAGTCTAGAAGCTGGCAAATATTAAAGCACAACTTACTCCTATTGTAGTGTTAGTTCAGTACTGGCTGGAGGGTGTGCTGATCTGCCATATCCCTGTTACAGGCTTGCTGGTTTGTGTTGTACATTATAGGTTTTACAGATAAACCCTGAAGGTGTATTTCCCTTCATTCAATTAAACTTTTTTTTAAAAATTTTTATTTTCTTTCATTCTATTCTCTTTACTTGCACTGCATGTGGAAATATTTGGGTTATTCTAGTCACCACATTGTTTCCTGTCTAGAATTCATACTTTGCATCTTGGTGGGGTTTTATTGTCAACTGTGTGCTATAAATGATAAGAATTATTCTACTGACAATCTTAATTTTTACATGTTTTTCTAAAAGATGCCCAGTGGTCTCAGTTTAAGACAAGTGCTAAAAAAAATGTGACTAGCTAAAATTAATGAAGATTTACAAAAATAAAGTGAAAGTATCATATTTGGACTTTGTACATTCAGCAGTGTTGCCCTGACCAAGTAGGAGAGAAAGCTACTGAAATGCTGTCTCATCCTTTTTCTGAGCCTCTCTAGTTTTTCTTTTGGAGATCACTTTTGTGATTCTCTGACCTTTTAGCTGATACTATACCCTACTGCCTGGAACTACAGAAGTAATTCATACCACTAGAACAGGGAAAAGGAAGAACAGGCGACCTTGTGAGTTCGGTCCAAGTTCTGCACCAGTGTTTAACCCTGTGCTTGAATCTCCCCATGCAATTCCTGAATTACAGTTGGATTTGGATGCATTCCATGGCTCAGATCAGCTCATGAAACTATGCTGTGTGATACACGTGTTTTCTTTCCTTTTATATACGAGTGTATGCATGTATTATATATGTTTCCTTTTTTGCCCTTTTTGAAAATATATAGAAGTAAAGGAAGTTACCCCTTGTCACTAAATGATCAAGGCAGTGAGATCTCAGCATAACGCTTGGCAATACCAGCACAGGCTTGTCAACACAGTATCACATTCCTTCTCATCTGCTGAAGTGTTCTGTGAGTAGGTGATGGCTGGACCTTACATGGGGTATGAATTTTGTGAAGGTAGTCAGGAGTTTTCTTTCTCCCTCCCCATCGCATAGTATCCCTGAGGGGCATTGTAGCTTCTGAGTTAAGGAAATGTAGGGCACTGCTGCCAGAATACCCTTCAGCAGGGTTACTGAAAGATGGAGAGAGGAACAGACAGAAGATAAGATCATGTCTCTGCTTCACAGGTACATAAAAGGGGTGGCTGAGGTACCAGCCTTGTGGGATGCAGAACAAGGGTTATTTTGCACCCTGTAGTTACAGCCCTGTTTTATCTGGGTTAGTTTGTGAAATGTGACGTTAGCCAATTCATGTCATTTAAATGCAAATTGACATCATTTAAAGGCTTGGATGGTTTGAATTTAAGGGGAGCTGGTGTGTCATGACATCACAGCTTTTTAGTTGTGAAGTCTACAGAAGGCATGAAGCAGAAAGTCTTTTCCATGCCCGACAACCTCCTTGTTATTGCAGTAGTGTGGCCAAGTGCTGTGCTCTAGCATTTGGCAAGTGATTGCAAACATAAGCAAAGCAGTCATGTCAAAATTGTGGCATTTTCAAACAAGGCTCTACAGAGGTAAAGACAAGTATTTACTGCTTGAGCTTAAATCTGTTGCCTGGAGAGAAGAGAGGAGACTCTTGGGTCCTTATGTTGACCAGCCATAAGGTTGGGAAGGAAAAGGCTAGAGTCCTAGCAAGCGTTGTCACAGATGGGTCTTGGTTGCAAGCCTGAAGTGAATTTTATTTCCTCTGTTTAGGTGTATCCTGGCGGATAGTTTCATACTTTGTTGCAGTTGCCAAACACAGGATGTTATCTGTACAAGTCCCCAGGTTGCTGTGGCTAGGAAAAGATAGTGCTCTGTAGCATCTAACAGCTACTGCTGCTAGATAGTGACACAAATAAGTAGGGTGGTTAAATATTCTTTAAATACTGGAAAATAAACATACGTTGAAGTGGTTGACAATGGAAGCATAGGAGAGATGCAGTTTGTGAACTGTGAGAGAAATACACTAAACTTGGGACTGACAAATGTGATTATATGTGCTGAAATTGCAGCTCTGTGGAACCTTC
This sequence comes from Megaceryle maxima, assembly GCA_024605025.1. Classification (NCBI taxonomy): domain Eukaryota; kingdom Metazoa; phylum Chordata; class Aves; order Coraciiformes; family Cerylidae; genus Megaceryle; species Megaceryle maxima. The sequence goes on from JANHGN010003334.1 coordinate 13,358, forward strand.
ATTTGCTTTTGAATTAATTTGTATGCAACAGGTGTAGGGAGCAGTGGAAATAATACGAAAATGTAAATTATCAACCCTACTCATAAAGTTGAACAGACATTTAAGACTCCTTCAATTCAGAAAACACATGAGCTTGTAATTAAGTCTTAATGGTTTTAATGGAACTAAAGTCTATTCTTAAGTGAAAACCACAGAGCTTCTTTTATGAACTTATACTTCAGCTCCAGAAGAAGAGATGGAAAGAAGTCATTCTGATATTTTACTACTCTTATGCTCCTATAAAAATATTGTTCCCTGGTTTCACATGTGTGATAATGTGCAAAACTTAAAAAAAAAAAAGTTTTAAATAGAGTAACTTCTGATTTTCCTAGTGTGGTTTTTGCATCACATTCCTAAACATCATTGTGGCATTCAGTGCTTTTAAATAATTTAAATTATGCTGATATTTTTTCTTTTATGGTTTATAATTGCTTATGATTATATATATTAACAAACTATGTATTATTTTACAGTTTACTACATTGGGAAGCAATAAATTAAGTTTCCTGTAATATTTATTTGAATATTAATAGTCATTTAATCAAATTGATAATTATATGAGTCAGAAATCTTGGAAAATATAAAAATTTAAGTTCCGGTATTTAACATTAGTGAACAGAATTCATATGATATGTTAGAAGGATGTGTAGGCCAAGAGGTATTACACATATATTGAACTAATCTGTTTCTTTATGTGGATTTTATAAAGCATGTTGTAAAGCTTGCCAGCTTTGCAAATTTAAAAGGGGATAAAATCACTTATGAGTTAATTTGCATAAATAGAGATTGAAAGATGATTTGGTATAGTTGAGTGGTAGGACTTTATCTGCTAAAAGATTCTATTGACTGTAAGGTATTAGAATGAGAATTATTTAGATGCTTTCTTTTTGCTACCTGAGAATATTTGAACATGTGAGCACTAAATAGTGGTGTTAACTGACAGTAGAGTCAATGGAGCAAGTCACAATATTTCATGCCTAGTTAAGGACCAAGAACTTGAAAATGAGGACTGATGACTACAGGAAAAAAAATGACTACTCATTTAAGTTAGAAGCATAGATGAGAGTACTTAAGCACTAAAAACCAAACTGAAATATATCTGAGGAAGTGTTTAAAAACATAGAGGGTATCTTGGCTGTAGTCATGTTGTCGAAGTATCTACTGCCAGAACTTCAGCTATTCTTATAGATAGATTAATTTAGCTATTTGGCATCTCTTTGGTTTGTTTATTGCAAGTGAATGGGATTTGACCCAGGTATTGCTGTACTTATGCAAGACTTTCTAGTTGTAAAACATGCATTATGTTTTCTGTGCTTCTCCAGATATTTACCAGTTGACTTTTCATTGGGTAGGCTAAAAATATGTGTGAATTCCATATTACCTGGATGACATATATTCCTCCTGGTTCAACCGCCTTTTGCATGTGTGTTGTGAGAGCTGTTGTGATTTGATTTGAGAACCTTAACAATTTGCATTTTTTTGCAGTTAAATACTACTGGATGGTTTGTAATTTGGAAAACTACAAAATGAGTTTACTATGATCCACCTCCTTTAATGACAGTTCAGACATCTTTATGGTTATCTTTAAGAGTTGTTCTTTTCAAAAACAATTCCTTAGGATAGTGGTACTGGCAATGTCATAAATGCAGTATGATTATTGCAGATTATATTATGATTATATATT
>JANHGN010003336.1:0-87660 GCA_024605025.1 Megaceryle maxima
GATTGTATGGTCCTGCTCTGGCAGGGGGGTTGGACTCGATGATCTCCAAGGTCCCTTCCAACCCCTGACACCCTGTGTGTGTGATTTGTATGAGGAGATTGTTACAGCACAGTGGGCTGATGAAAGCTCATTAGCATGATACCTATGCATGTTGAGGGACAGATCTTCATGCTACTGCTGGTGTGATGAAATATTCCCATTGTTTAGAATGGCCTTACTGCATTGGGATATTATTTGACTTTCTCTTTGCTCTGTTTGCCTCCTGAGTTAGTATCTAGGTAGAAATCTCTTGTAGATTACTTTTTTTCACATGCACATTCCATGAAAATTCTATGAAATTTTGGTGTAGCTTTCCTAGATGGATAGAATAATTTAAAGCCATTGGTTCCTGTGATATTACTGGCTAATCTCCAGTTTGGTGGCTATCAGCAAAAGCCCTGGATCCCTGGGAGCCTTGTAATAACTTATTTTGCCAACACACTAGCAGAGTTGTAATGAAGTACCAGGCCTTTGTGGAATTATTTCAGTGTGTCAGTCTTGTAGTCTCATCACCTCCTTAGACACAAGAGGCACAATCCCTTCAGTCCTCTGAGTAGTGACCACAGGACTATGCAAGACAGAAATTTTGTCTTCCTCCCCTGCCTATCCATGTCAGCACAATGGGGTATCCCTATCTGACTGTTATATAGATAATCCAACTCAAATGTTCAGCTATTTCATTTTTAAGGACATAAATTTTCTCTAATTACCTTAGAAATAACACAATAATTTTCCTTCCTCCTCATTAAAAATGCTGCAGGGTGAGATACTAATTTTGTGACAAGGACTACATCACTACATTTGTTCTTGTTTCGTCACTTCATAATGAACTCAGATATACAAGGGCCACCTTCCAAAGTCGGAGGCTGTCTGTTCTGTTTGAATGTTGGTAGGAAGACACTCAATGGTCGGGAAGGTTATGGCTTTATACGAGGGTGTTCACTTCCCATGATCAGTTATTTGAAGGTGCTAGGTGCTGGAGAAGTGTAATGTCCACACAGCAACCATCTCTGAAACTGAAGAGCAAACCTTGAAGCTCAGCAGTCTCCCAAGACTTCAAAAGCACAGTGTGAAGGGAAATAAAGTTATCTTTAGTGATCAGATTAAATGTAACAGCTATTTTTATCTGAAACACACCAACTGGCCCCTTAATATCACGCAAACCAAGCCAAGAAAAGAATTAACATCTTCCAATTAGACTGTGAATTACAATTCGGCAAAGACAATTTCATTAGGCAACCAGAATCCTTTCTTCTTAAGCTGACCTTTACTTTTGTAATGCAGTATTGTTATCTCAAATTTGAAAAATTAGTTTTGCTGTAGAAAATAGTAGTTGACCTTCTATGATTTTAAATATATTATTTCAGCATCAGGCTCTTGAAATGTCTGATTAATCTTTTTTTTTTTTTTTTTTTCCTGGTTGTAATAACATTGGAGAGAAACAGTACTATTTCTGACATAAGATAAATGAAGTAGCACACAATTATGTATATTTGGATAACATATAATGAAATGGAAAGTAACAGCAATAAAATTCAGTTGACAAAAATTGTATTTTCAGCTAATTCATAGCCAGCCACAGATTAATTGATTTTGCTCAACAATTAATACAGAGACAAATATTGTTTTTCTTTAAATGTTAATATTATTTAAGCAATCATTCCTCATCTCCAAAATAATTAATGTATCACAGACTTTTAAAATGGCTTACAAATGCATAACTGATGCATAGATGCAAGCATTAATGGGGATCTATGAGGTATTTTGTGCACAAAAGAGGCCATAATTGTGGAGGGCAAACATTGTGGAAGTTTAACAAGGAACACAGGAAATTAAAATGTCCGTCAGCTGTATAATCTCATCTCTTACAAGCTGAAGCTTCACCTGAGGAGCATCAGACTGACTGGCAAATTGAATGCAAGCCTCAGGGAGCTAAAAGAAAACAGTGCTGGGGTTCCAATGGTGCTGGCACTGTCAGGACCCTCTGTCACTGCAGAATGATGCCCCACCAACAAGGGCAATACACTCAGCCTTAAGTCCCCTACTCCAGGAGAGAGTGCTGTAATCCTCCTCACAAATTCAGACCAAAGTTATGGAAGCCTCTTTCTGCAGCTGCATATATGTGATGCCTAATGCCCTAAACAAGTTTTAAATGGGAATCATTATGATGTGTTTTAATTTCCTGTGCAATTTCCAGTTCTCACTTCCTCAGTAAACACTGTGGCTTTAAACAGCTTTGCTGTTTGACTGTGGAAAGAGCTGCATTTCAGCAGTGCGTGAAGCAAGCCACCCTCTTGCCTCACTAGTCAGATACTTGATTAATATATGATCAGTTACCTTCCTATTTATGGTAGCATTCAGGCGCTCCAAGTCACAGCTGGGAACCCTAATGTGGTTACAAATGCAGAACAATAAATTCTTCCCCCTCCACCACCCCTCAGTACTATGACCTTTGCAAAAGTGTCTTCAACGATAAAGTTTAAAATAACAACAGAAGTTCCTCAAGGCTGCCTCCCAAGCTATTGCTACAGCAGCATGCTACCCATGGCCAGGGCACTCTCCACAACTTCCCCAGAGCGTGTAATAGTCAGCACAGCCACTGGCATGGCTGGGACTGTTCCAGCCAGCCCTCTGCCAGGCACTGCCTGGCTACTGTGGTAGCATAGCAAGGCCAGGTCCCTACCTTGCAGGCAGGGTGAACAAGAACACCCTGAGTTTTTGAGGGAGAGTTTAGCCCTCTTAACTGAAGCCATATTGTGCCACCCTGCAGCAGAGAAAAGGCTCTAGTCCATTTATTTTCTAATAGAGGTGTAACCTCCAGTATTTCAAAACACTTCATAGCTCTAGACCACTAGGGAACTGACTCAAAGTGAGTTGGCACTTGCCATTGATTCTCAGATGACCAACAGTACCTGTGAGCCCTTGCAAGGAAAACGTGAGAGAGGTGTTCCTCTTCCAAGGTGGTACTGCCTCCCTTGTGTTGCATAAGGGCTTCACTTTCCAGGAATGCTTCCCCCCTCCTCATCCCCTCCCCCGCTCCTTCACAGTTTATAAGAGTAGCTAGGGAATAAGCTCAGAGAAATGACAGTGATCACAATATGCCACAGAGAAGTAGCAGAAAAGGGGGCTCAAATTCATGCACTGCCAAAGTGAGATGAGCTCGGGAAGATGGCATAGGTTACAGAGGAAAACCTGTCAATCACAAAAAGGAGAGGAATCAATCAAAAGAACTGTGGTATAGAGTCAGAAAGTATTTCTCTTCAGACACAGAATAAAGAAAATTAAGAGCAAGATTTTGCCCTGTTCATCTTCAAAGTGGAAAATAAGGATAGTTTCTAGGTGTCATATACTGGCAGACTTCTGTTAGCAACTAATGAGAGAGCCATTTTAAGTTTTCACAGTAAATTTAATAAAACCTATTATCTTAGAACTGGGAAAGTCACAGTGAGAAGACACACTCCTCTTGAAAAATCCACAACCAGGTTTTAATTACAAAGTATCTAATTGCATAGTCAGCAGTGGACAGGTGTAGGAACTGAGCTTTGTCATTCAATGTTACATTCTTAAACAAAGGAACAATTGCAGTACCTTCTATAACTTATCCCATAGTAACAAAAAATGCCTTGTAAGTAAGATTATCTGTAAGAAGCATTTACTTTATTGCATAGATTGAGTGCAAGAAACAAATTATGTCAGAACACTGCAAGCTTTTTTTGCATGAATATGGGCACTGTTCTGTGGTGATAATGGGATAATTGGCACAATCCCACCATGAAAAAGCCACTGCTTTAATACAGTTATGTACTATGGTTTTTTAATGTCTTGCACTGTGTGCCAGCTTGGGGGTGCTTGTGGAGGTAGCTGAGCCCAATCTCAAAGTCTTGCAGAAAGAAGTGGAGTGTGTAAGGTTAAAAATGCCCAAGGAAGCATCTGGAGTCCTTTAAAGACAGAAAAAAATCATCATGGGGTATCTGATCCACCGCACAGGCTGAATTGAACAATTGTGCTGTAAGAGGTTCTTTTGGGAGTGTATTTGGCTAAAGAAACCCTGTCACCCCTCCATAAGACCAAACGCATCCCATCAGTAGAGCCCCAAAGATGCAATGAATAAAAAACCCTAGGCTTCTGGAGCAGCTCCAAGATAGTTCAGTCACCATTTGAGCAAAGACTAGCAAACTCTGATAGATATTGATTTACTATGAGACTTGGCCTGCCAATAGATCTTAGATGCTCTGCATCAGTTGGCTTTGTAACTTCTGCTCCAGAATCCACAAGTACAACCAGATGTAGTGCTGAATTGCTGCAGTCTGGCCAATGTTCTGTATAGTGAAATTCTTGCACAAAAGGTACAGAATCTTAATGTCTCTGACTCCTGAAAGCAGTTACCCAGTGGTAGCTTTCCACCATAAAGCAAAGAAATTCTATGGTAGGAGGGTTCTAGGAAATTTCCACTGTTTTCTTTTGCTTGAGCTGTTATCAGAACAGAATAATTAATTTGAGTTTACCATGTCTCTATTGAGCACAAAAAGCCCCATTATATGTTTATTTCCCCTGCAGGCTGGTTTGCTTAACTTTCTTAGGAAGAGAGGGGCACCTCGGGAGAACGCATGATAGCACTGAAATAGCAGTAAGGGGGGGACAAATGATGATCTTGTAGCAATATGGATTTGAAAGGAATTATATGCTGGAGGATGTTGTCAGTGTATTCCAGGCTGTCTTGCCCAACAGCCATTTGGAAAGCCACGTTGTGTGTTGCACAGAAGCTCATTAGGGCCAAACATTTGAAAACCGGATTCTAAATGAAAAGCTCTATCCAATTCCTAAGAAAAAAAATCACCTAACCTAAATTAGAATCTTAGAATCATTTAGATTGAAAAAGATCTTTAAAATCATCAAGCCTAACCATAAAAAAACCCAACACAATTTCCAGGTGTTTACATCACAGCTCATTAGCATCTCATTTTAGAAAAAAACAAGGGAGGAAAATAGGTGCTCTGAGGGTGCAATTCATCTGGACTGCTTTAGGCAGATGTTTTAGGATAGCAGGAATCTCATTCTTGATTCCCCTTCTGATACTGGCTATTTCTCTATTAGCTGAAGAGGGAACTCTGGGTGAATAGTTCAGATGTAGACATTAGTATTTAATCAAACAAAAAACATTCCCTGAGCCTGAGTGGTGCCTGAACTACACATTGTAGAATTTCATATGAACATACTTACCTGCTATTTCATGTGAAATTCCTTCTTGCTAAATAAATTCTTTAGCCCTTATGAAAGGTACTACATTGTAGCAGCTAAGAAATCTTATTTGTTTCAGTAAGAAAATAAAATAAGAGGCATACCTTCTCACTCTACTACTCCATCTGTGTGCTTCCATCCCATTGCTAGCAAGGAGACAACAGCTCACCTTCAACAGAGGATCAAAATGAACATTTGTTCCCTCTGCTGTGATTGCCAGTGAAGCTGTCAGTTGTACAACCGATCTGGATCCTCTCATATTCCCTCAGGAGCTGACAGAACATTCTGCATACATTTCTCTTTTTATAGATATGTAGTCGAACAGACAAAAAAAAAAAAAAAAAAACCTGCATCAGCACCTCTTGCAATCCTTTCAATTTAGTTCAAGGATAAGTGAATTTTTGTGCATGTATGTGTGTCTGCATGCTACAAAGAGACTATTTCATGCTCAAAACCCTTTTTTCTTTTTTAAGTGTACATCAGTAAGACTTCTTATATTTCCCTAATATGGGATTACAGTTAAAACCACGACAAGAAATAGCAAATGCTTCATATGAACAGGCAGCCAAATGACAGTTGCTGTGAGAACTGCAACTGAATTTGCAAGCTACTGCAAACACCAAATCTCTGCTCTGTTATTTAGCTAATAATGAGTCAGGTGATGGCTGCTACCATTTTGCTGAAGAGAGGAGATGCTCAAAGGAACCTTCTTGTGCCTAGCATGTGTCAAAGGCAGCCATCTCTTGACTGCAGGACTGAGACTACATAAAGAACTCATAAAATGGGTGTGTCAGATGTACCTGGAGAAGATAAGTACTTTTAAAAGTCATTGATAGCCATGCTTCTCATTTCTGATCCAAGGCAAGGAAGACCCCCATTGAGATGAGATTATAGGCTACAGGAAGGGCACAGAAAGCCATAGGGACTACCTCCTGGTACTGCTCCTCAACATGAGTCCCCTCTCTTTTCTTCCCGGGTCCTGTGCAGCACCTGCGGGTAAGGAGGAGGCACGGCTTCTGCACTGAAATCTTAGCTGATAGGCACTCATTAGAAAATTCTGAATTTACAAGACAAGTATACGCACACATTCTTTAAATGCCAAAGCACAGAAGTTACTGCTTCATCATTCCTTAATGGAATACAAAGCCCCCATACATTCTTGTCCTCTTCTTTTTTTCTTTCCACTCCCCTACTGTAGAAACTGACGCTGAGGTTAAAATGACTACTGGCTCTGAGACAGGACCCAAGCATCGCTCTGCTCTTCCACAAATTTTCTCTCACGGAATAATGGAAAAGACCTTATTGGCACATAGGACAATCTACTGTTTAGAATAAGGGAGTAAAAAATGGCAAGGAATACATTCTCTCAAAGACTGTGGAATGAATCCAGAAGGGCAAGGTGTCCTTCTCAGTAGCTTGTTCATTACTTATAGACAGTTACTGTATTGTGAGGCTAAAATCTGGAATCCTAACAAGTCAATACCAAAGCTTTGTGAGATTTCTCATCCGTGACTTTAGCGTCTGTATTTATTGAGTGAGTACTGATAGTATAGGGTAATGTAATTTTCCAAGCCTTTTCAAAGTAGCAGAGATTAATGAGCAAGGTCAAGCACCAAAGGCACTAGATAGTACTTCAAATCCCAGCCCCCCCCCCCATCTCATAAAATAAAATTCCAAACCTTCTAGGTCCCAGGCACTGACTCAGCAGCATCCTCTTTTGAACCTGATGCTATTTCACATAAAGGGTAGAGGTGTTGATCTCCTGTAAGAATACAGTTATATCTTCTGACAAGCATCTTACTAAAATGTAGATCATGAAGGCTAGGTCGCAGTAGGCTTATTCTTAAGTGTGTAGCAAGAAGCAGCATCCACCTTTTATAGCCTATGTGTGATTGATTAATCACACCCACATATATATTTTTTCAAATGTTGGCAAAAGCAAGCATGGTTTTCCAATAAAGTCTCAGTGAAAGGAGAGGTAAGCCCATAGTCCTACCTCTTTATATCAGGAGGTTATGGAGCAGGGAAGGGAAAATGGTATCTATCCTAACAGATGGTGCACTTGACAAACTTGCACAGCTGAGGACACAAAGTAATGTTGTACATGCTTGAATTGCAGTGCATTTGAAAGTGGTGGTAAAGTACCACACCGGCCCACCACTAAAGCTGCCTTCTAGCCCTCAGACCTGTAACAAGTTACTTTTGTCACCTGGAGCATTCCCTGCCTCTTGCTCCTCTGGAAGAAACAATCCTTCCTTTTCTTCCTCCCATTCTAGTCCAGCAGCACCTCAGTTTTGCTTAGCAAGCCCACCTAATGGAGTTACCACCCTTACTGAGGTACCCTTAGTGCAGCCCCATTCGCCTTTACAATACACATGGTCTCAAGATAGAAGAATAAGAGAGAGAGTGCAATGGTGACCCCTATGCAACACAGTACTCTGTATATCCACCACTGGCTTTGTCCTTTCATAGATCTCTGCCGTGTGATGTAAAAAGGTTACAGTAACAGGGAAACAGATAGAAATAGCTGTGCAGACATTTTGGGAGGTGGTCACTACACCTGTTCATCCATTTGTTGGCTGTTATTTATTTGTTTGGGGTTTTTTTAATTAAAAAAATAGAAGCAAGTGTTGATCCTTCATCTCAAGCACAATTACAACACCCCTTTCAAGCAATGAATTAGGAAGTGCTAGCGCAATAAACCACAGCAAGGCTCAAAAAGAAATTATTTGCTACAAAATTATGGAAAATGTTTTGTATTCTTGAAGATTCACAAGGTCTCACTGAAATGCAGAAGGTGGTGGAGTAGTTTTATTTTAAATATAAAATGCTTTGAATACAAACAAAAAGTAAAAACATTTTAAAACAAAAAAAAAAAACCCCAAGTTTTATTGATGTGAGGTTGTCTGGAAGAAAGGGTGTTATTCAGTCTATCTTTGCCTTCCTCCCATGAAGTTTTCACCTGGTGTCTTTTAACAATGGCTATTTAAAAACAATTTTATCAGGAAGGGTCAGTATTGATTTAGCTGAGTGCTGCAATTACAATTAAAGTTATTAAAGCCTGTGCTAGATAGTCTAATTGACATGAAAAATCTAACTGAGGCCAGGGAATAAAGGCTTCCCTCCTGCTTCAGTTGTACGATATTACCTGGAGTATTGAGTACAGTTCCGGGCTCCCCAATTCAAGAGGGACAGAGATCGACTTGAGAGAGTCCAGAGGGCTATGTGGATGATTAAGGAGCTGAAACATCTGCCTTACAAGGAAAGGCAGAGAGACGTGGGGCTTTTTAGTCTGGAGAAGACTGTCAGGGGATCTAATTAATACCTATAAATACCTAAGGGCTGGGCAACAAGAAGGCAGGGACAACCTCTTTTCACTTGTGCATTCTGATAGGACAAGGGGCAATGGATTCAAGCTAGAGCCCAGGAAGTTCCACCTCAACATGAGGAAGAACTTCTTTACTGTAATAGTTGTAATAGTTGTAGAGCATTAGAATAGACTTCCCAGAGAGGTTGTGTAGTCTTCAGAGAAAGAGACTTTCAAGACCTGTCTGTTCTAGTTTTGTCCTGCTTTGGGAGGAGGGTTGGACTCTACGATCTTTGGAGGTCCTTTCCAACCCCTAACATTCTGTGATTGTGATTATTGCATACAGAGCTATCTTAAAAGAATATTAAGGTTGCAAAGTTGAGCATGAAAAAAAAAATTAGTAAATGACAAACTACACTGATACCATCATGCAATAATTTCAGTTAGTTTTTCACAGAAAACTTTAACTCCAGAAAATCCCATTTCAAATTCTTGACATAGTATTTGAAACATGATGTGTAGCCTAGATTTAAAGAAAAGTATTTTATTCTGCTACAACATATGGACACCTGCATGCCTCCCCAACATGACTGCTTGGAACTGTTTGATCCACCACATAAGTCCTCTTGTTTCAATGAAGTAACTGATAGGGGTAGTAGGTTGTCCTCTACTTGAATCAGCAGGAAATGGGATGAGTTGCATATTTTGCTAGAGGATTTCATACAGCTGACAGGAAAGGATCAATGAGACAGTGGAAGATAGGGGCTGCAGACTCTGGAACTCCATCACTCATTGATGCCTTCAGATGTGGTGGCTATTTCTGTTACACCTCATCTGTATAAACTCAGGGTTAGTCCCATCTCTTCCCCAGCCCAGAGCCTCATCATGGTTCCCAGTAGACCTCAAAGCAGCTGTTACTTGGCTAGTCCTAGTCCCCAAAACTGTACCAAGGCAACACAACCTCATAATTCTACTCCAGCCCCTTCCAGACCACTAGCTGGATCCTGGCCTTCTCTCGTTCTCTCATCCCAATTCTTATTCCACCTTCCCAGTCCAAATTTCCATTGAAAAGTATAAAATATTCCCTAATACTCTGCAGTTCTACTTTCTTGATGAAACTTGCTGAGGTCCTTTATCATTCCATACTTTGATCTTCCTGATCCAGCTTCTATAACAACCTGGTTCCAAGGAAGGAGACATTTCCTCCTAAGCAATTGTGGTGTCTTGGGAACACAGAAGGGGCACTGACATGCTCTTACTTTCAGTTCATAGCCAAAGTGTAGTTTACAGAAACACACAGCAGAAATTACAGAAAACTATTAATTTTCTTAAGCCTTGCAAATACCGTGTTTGTTTAGTTGTTTTAATGCTTACTATTTGGCACAATGAGTTGAGGTTTTTTGTTTTTGTTTTTTTTTTTTTTTTTTTTTAATGAAAAAAGACTGCTTCACAGAACACACACAAATGTAAGACTTGTCTTTCCAAACATTTATAATTCAGCCAATTTTGAAGATAGAAAAATCATATCCCAGATGGCAAATCTTACATTTCTGTTTAAAATGACAAAGGTTCAAAACAGTCAACAAAAAAAAGGCCACAGGAAACTGTTTTTAATTGCTAGATATGCTAGCATTTTGTTCAAGCTTCATTTTTGGAAACAACTGGAATGACTTTGCTGAACTCTTACAAAATAATTCTGCTTGAGGCAAGCAATCAACACGACAAATTTCAGACTAAGCAATTGGATTTTGTCAAGGCTGTGTACAATTGAAAAGAGAGATCTTAACCAGCAGAGTTCAGCAGCTCTGTTCACTGGTCTTATGAGCAAGTCCTGATTGTAATAAAAAATAAAAATAAAATTAAATTAAAAAAAAAAATCAGTGCATGTAATACTAGGAGAAGAATGTAAACTAAATTAAATAAGTGTTATGAATAGCTGAAAAGTCTTTAAAAGGGGTCAAAAACAGAGTTTAAGCATTCCTGTGTTGATATTTTGATATTTCTTAAAGTTTTAACCTCAAAAATAAAAATAGTTGAGTCATTTAAGATTATTACATAGACAACAAAAATTAATCAAAGCTCTCCCTTACACATTCTGTGTTTCAAGATTTCTCTAGCACTTAACTGTTACTCATTTAAAACTTTTCTAGAAAACAATTTCCCTGTAGGAATTTAAGCTTTGACAGTCACTTGAAGTTCTGTTTGGATTTACAGACATGTCATGCTGTCAATAAAGCTGATCAGAAATTACATCTTCACTGACACACATGGTTGACCAGCTTCAGATCATTATTCCAGACCGTGTTTTCTAATCTACATAGATTCATTTTTCCTCACCCTATTTCTAAAAATTACAAGCCATATAAGCTTACAAGGTTAGCATCTAGGAAGGCTAGAAATTGCATGTGTTTCCTCTGCATCAGCAAATGCAAACTGGGTTACTACAATGACAGATTTCAGTTAGGTCTTAAATCCGTAACTGACACCACAAGTGTTGACATATGCAAAATGTAAATTATACAGAACATTCCAGAACTAGTATCTGTTGCACTAAAAACACACCTCATTTTCTTCACTGCTCAAATTTCAGAACAGAATGTAAACAGAACCAATTAAATATTTTTTCTTCTATTTTGCTCAGGAAACCCAGTATTTACTCCTTCCTCCCTTCAGCAGACAGAACAATTAAAAGCCTTCTTGCTTCCAGTCTTAAAGACTTCCAGTTTTAAAGACTGCTTTGCCTCTTAAATATGGTGATGCTCTTCCAGATGTTTCTTTGCTGCCTACTCACATGGCCCTTGCTTAAAATCTGGTCTGGGAAACAGTAAATTGTTTGTTGAGACTAGAGAGAAATGAGAGATTTTGGGTAAGGGTCAACCATGACTCCAAATTAGAGCAATAGTCATTAACCTTCTTTTGGTGAATGTATATTCTTTACTAAAGACCCAGACCAGAACTTTGCCTGAGAAAGTAAGAGGGAAAATTAGGCATCTAGAGGGAGAATTAGTACTTGACCTAGCTGTTGTAAAGAGACATGAAGTTCTCTGGAGGAGGAGAAAGAAGGAGGGGTATGACAGAAACACAGCATGATGAAGACAGTTAGAAAGCAAGAGAAGAAACTGCTATGAAGATGGCAGTACAGTAAGGGATAACTAACAACCCATTGTAGCAGCCTAGCCTGCCTAGCAGATAGCACCGGTAGCTGGGAATCACCCCAGAGCACCCCACTGCATCACATGCCACTCCTGAGGGAGCACTCGTTTCCTGTGAGAATAAGGGGTCTCACTGGCAGAAAACTACTTATAGAAGACAGTGAGACTGGTTAAAAGCTTCAGTACAGTGAATGTCTCTTGAGCCTTGCATAAAACAGCAGAAATTGCTGCCAGAATAGCTAAGGCAATCTGCATCAGCTAAAGATCTGACTCTGTTATCTGCTGCTTACCTCAGTAAGTACAACTTCTTCTGACTAACAATAATCAGAACAATTATTCTTATTTATTTACTAACCAAATCAATCAGACTTCCTCCAGAAATAAGCAACTGAGAGGGTGGAACACCTTTTTTTTTTTTTTGAACTGCCTAAAATAAGTCTCTACATTGCTTTTTGTTTTGTTTTCTGGCACACTTGATCAAGCTTATCAACTGTTTTTTCACATCCAGACAGCATCACTTACAACAAAAAAGGGCATTCTTGGAAGAGGAGGCTGGCAGGTCTAGGCTGGATCACTCACTACCTCAGCAATTATTCTGAAATGTTAAACTGTGATGAACAGAAGTGGACTAGGTCTCTTGCTGCTAGGCCAGAAAACTCACAAACAGAACAGAATAGAAGCAGCCACTATCTCAGCTCACGTTAATTGGATGCTAGTTCCTATTCTACAAGTTCAATCAAGGTATCTGCCCCTAAATATTCTTCATGGTAGTACATAATCCTGGAGAAAACTCCTTATGGGCATAGAAAATTACTGTGATGACCTAAGAGTTGTGAGGCTTGAAACTACGGTCAGATTTATGGTTGTTATAAAACCTCTCCATGCCAAGATCTGAGTAAATTTGAGTCTACTTATACTTTGGAAAGGAAAACAGTAACTACTTAGTGATCTCGGATAGTACCCACCCCAAAAATAATGGCAGTTGTAGATACACTTACGTTTAGGTTCATTAAAGCCAAAACTTAAGAGCCAAATGAAGTGGGAGTAACAAGCTCACACAAACTGATACATGGGGGAGAAATTACAAAAAAGCACTATCCCTTGCTGCAGCTTTCTTCACTGATTTTGTGTGTGCAGTATCTTCTACTGCAAGAAAATGAACTAATAAAAAGAAAATAAGTATTCTAATTCCAACTCACTCTGGATCTCAGCCAGTCCACCATGTAACAGAGAAAATGCTAATGTTAGCAGCAGTAATCTTCTTAAGTTGATGAATAAAGACCAAAAATCTACACTAATTTTGCTGCTTCTGAGAATAGCACCTAGACTGTGTTTTTCACAGTCTTCCTGTGGCATGGAAAGAATAGCAAAAAAGTAGTTTAGTTTTGATGCTTTTCCCTAACGGAATGGCTTTTAGCTGAGAGACCTCCAGAGGACTCCATATCATGACTCAGCTTCTTGCTTTTTATTACGTGGTCCCTCATTTAAAAAGCCATAAACACTTAAACAACAGTTGTGACACTTTTCTCTGGAGTAGGCCCAGTGTTCCAAAGAGGTCTAACAGTCAGTGCAGACAAAATCCATCAAACCTCCTGGACAGAACAGCTCCGAGTCTTGCACCTGGTCCCACTGAACGTATCACAGAATCACAGAATAATTGTGGTTGGAAAGAACCTTGCAGATCACTGAGTCCAACCATACCTACAAGAATAAAGAACACAGGTCTGTCTGCCAGTGAGCTAAGCCTACACAGTATTGTTCATGGATCTTTAATCTGCAGATTTCTTTCCACAGCAGCCTAGCAGAGCTCGCTCTTTCTCTTGAAATTGTCAGAAAACAGGAACTTAAGACAAAGGCTTATTAAGTTTGTCTGAAATAAGACAAAGTGATGCTGATGGCTAGAATGATCAGTCATGACCGATTGTCAAAACCTGTGTCTGCAGCCTCTGCTGACAGCATCTATCCCCTATTGATAAAAAAAGTTTCAAAATCATGTCTTCCATTTGTCTTCTTACTTTCTTGGCTAAAAAGCCAAGAATGTTTCTTTTGCAGCTTCCCTTAGGTAGCACAACATGTCATTGCCTCTCAGAGGCAGACCTCACAAGAGATACAGAGTTTAGTTGCAAATAGATTAATTGTAAAAGGCACCTAGAAATTTTTGCTAGTGAAAAATACAGCTGTCTGCTTTATAAACAAAATCATTAGATTGAGATCATAATACACCTGTGCTTTACACTATCTGCTAGTAATTAGTCTTCTGGCTCCTAGACCAAGAGGTAGCTGTTTCAGGATGTCAAACAGCTTTGAATCCAGCTGCCTCAGCTCTGTCTAAAAGTCCCTACTTCCGGGGGTTCTGGTCCCTGATTATTTGAGGTGAAAAGAAGTGGGATATCCAATTCTCATCTGTGCAGCCTGAACAGCCATCTGTATAAGCCAGGATGGGGGTATATGCACTCCCATCATACTCCAAGATGGGATCTAAAAACAACATAACATGCATCCACATCTTTTCTCAAAGATACCACACCTGATAACCTACATTCAACGTGATGAAACCAGTCTAAGACCAGAGGAATAAACATATCTTCAAGCTTTATCAATCTCTCCCCTCCTACCCTTCTGTTTAGCTGTACCACATCTGCCAGAAAACAGAGAATCCAGCCTGAATATTTTTGCCATAGCCAATTCTTGCTTCCTGTTAGAAACTTTGGTCAGAAACTCTGCAGTGTCTATAGGGATCTCAGCCCCAAATTCTTAAGGCACTACCAATTATAATGATAATTAAGTTATTTTCTGAACACTGAAACCAGGAAAATATTATTAAAAATCATTTACATAATAGTGCAGAACTTTAGCTGGAGAAAATAGTGCCTATACAAACAGGGGTAGAAGGAACAGAACAAGCCCTTATAAAAAAACCAAAACAAAACCATAAATTAAAAAATAATTAAAAAGTAAAAGAAATGACTGATCAAGGCTAATCTAAGCTTTAAACTATATAGCACCAAAGTCACAATGTATTGCAAGTTAATGCACCACCACTGTGCAATAGAACTAAAAATGTTCAGGTGAGGGACTGCCCTACATACTGTGTTTCAAAGAGAGCTGTTGCAACATGTTCTCAGAAAGGAGTGCTTCTGGAGAACCTATGAAAATAGAAATGAGTTAGAGTAAAAAAGGCCATTAGCAATCCAAAAGGCTAACTCTTAGCTGTCTGGCTATCAGTATGAGCTCTCTAACTTAGATTAGAAACTGCAGAGACAGGATAGTTACTGTTGGATTAGTACAGACATAATGGATTCCAAAATCTTAAAAGAATGTATTGTTTTCTGTCTATTAGGCTGGATTTTAATTAGTTTGTGCTAATGAATACATTTGTACATGTCCATTTTTTATTGGCAGCTTTTAGAGAAGCTAGTAAATTGGTCACTGTGGAGTGCCGGTGTTTCACTAAAACCTAATGAATAAGTAATGCTTTCTTCACCTAGAGTCAACCAGCAATCTCAGGGGTTTTCAGTTAGAAATTAGAATGAAAGGTAAGATATTCAAAATACAGTTAGAGTACTCATTCATCAACTGTGATTAAATAATGTTACTGTGAGACCCTAGAAAAAGTGCTGAGACACAAGTTTAAGTCTCTGGACTACCCACAATATCTCCCAGGAGCTGTGAGAGCACCCTACCCTATTCTCCAATGTGACACTTGAAAGTCCTTTTCCATACCTAGTATTAAACAAGTTTCTTCTTTTCTTGAGAATTCCTCCTTGGAAATTATGTATGCTTCTCAGTCCTTCCTATTCATAACCCACTGTAGTCTGGGGGGTGGAGAGGGGGGGGAACAACATAAATACCAAGTATGTTTGACCAAAGCAAACGCTTTCATCAGATCTGATATTCTAGCTAACAAAGATCTCAAGCCAGGAAAATATTTGGACGTTTTCACATCCAGATTTCCATAGAGAAAATGGTTGGAAGAGCTGACATAAGGTGGCTGGGATCAACAAGATTTAAGTAACGATGGAGTTGTTTGTGATAAACTTAAGGTTAAATTAAATGCCCAGGTCCAAATCTGACATTCTGAAACACCCTGTTGAGCATCAATTTAACTCCAGAGACATACAAGGCTCTAGACAGCAATTTTATTATTACCCACAGATTCCTCAGCCTGAGCAAATCAGAAGCTGTTTTATATCTAAATCAGATAATGATCTATAAACACCAGGCTTGCCAGAGAAGCTCTTTCTGGTAAGTGTCATGTCACAAAAGAGTACATTCCTCTATGTTGACAAGAAATGGAGCTTTAAGTCTCTCACACAGACATAGACTGATAAAGCCAGGCAAGAAGAATTTTACCCCTAATCTACAGAGGGACCGAGTTTACTGTTATTAATCCTAACAATTCCTGTTCAGCATAGGAACCCAAGACACACATGGGTTGATGTCTCACAGACATTCTTCTCCTACATTGCACAGGCGACCTAGGCACTTTACGTAAGGTCCCGAAATCCACTCTAAGCACCAGGACTGAAGGTGCAGTGTTGCACTAGGTCAAGTTGTAGCACCTAATTCCTTTTTGCAGCCTTAACTGCTCTAGCTGACTGGTGACCAGAAGAAAAAGACCAAATTCTAATCACATCTGTAACACTCCTACTGTTCTAAATTCTGGTGCCTGCTTACACAAGGAACCTTGATAATACCAAATTACAAGCTAATTTTGAAGCATAAAGCTAAGTGTATTAAGACACCTGTGTGCTATAAATGAAAATCTTTAAAGTATTCAGGAAAAGAAAAAAGATTAATCACAGAATTACTATCAAACAAGGAACTTAAGTGGAAAAACATTTTCATTTCATTTGTAAAGCCAAGTCTTCTGGAAAAGAAAGCCAACAGAACAAAACCAAAAGTCTACTGTATGAATTAAGGCAGATAGTGTTACAATAAAAAAGTGATGTTTCCACAACAGTAAATCCTGCTAACCACTGTTGTGCATTGATTATGTTCCTCTTTCATTTTTCACTTCCACTAAATTAAAAACAACAAAAAACCCAAAACAAACAAGAAAAACCACACAACAAATATGCTGCTGAACTACATCCACCTCTTGTAGCCTTTTAATAATTTGTTAGTGTCTGAGAACATGTAGAGATAGATCTGCAACTTGTGCAAGTCAGTCCAGATTTATGGGGTACCAGGGTAAATACATGAGTTTTCATATGCCATTGCTTTAGTCCTGACACAGTCTCAAGCCATGCTTGATGATATAGGGACGGATTAATTTCAGAGGTAACACTATTGGTTTTACTATTGTTATCTAGGGACTGGCTTGACCTGTGTCCTTCATTTAGCTTTCTATCAACGGGAAAGCAGAACTAAGTGTTCGTTTTCTTAGAGTATTGATGACAGCATGTTTTCAGATCAGTGTACATTTGTGGAAGCAAGCCTGTGTGTGTCAGCTACGTGCAAGTCATAGAAAGAAGTTTCATTCTCCCTGGTGCATAGTCAAGGCAGCACACTGATAATTACAAACTGATTTCCAAAAGAAATATGGCACTTGTCAAAGACATAATTTCAGTTCTGCCTTTCCTCATTAACACTTGACGGGAACTCCAGCATATTTATAAATCTTCTAAAAGGCAAAACCCAGCAGCATCACCAAGACTTTTATTTTTTTAATTTTTTTTTTTAATTTATAACTGATTTTTTTTCCTAATGACCTAGCCTGATCTTTACAGACCAGCTTCTCAGACAGGATATGGGCTCCTAGCACCTTTCAGGTGCTCAAACACCCACTGAATTAGGCAATTCTTGAGTGTCAGGATCCCAATGCTGCAAAAAAGCTGAATCTAAGTGACGTTGCCATTGTTGAAAGGACAAAAACTGAGACAAAATTCTTACCAAACAGGGAAGTAGTGGCTGTCAGCTAAGGGCAGAAACTAAGAGTCAAAAAGGACAAATCTAGAGTGTAACAGGTCACAGTCAATGAAAATATTTAAAAACAAACAAACGAACCAAGCAAGACAAAAAAACAACACAGGACATAAGAGCACATCACGATCCTCATTAGTATCCTGAAGAGGTTCAAGGTCTCAGACTTAAATGGTCATCTTTTGACATTTAGTTTTACAGACTCTCTTCTTTCAGGCAATTTCACTGCTTCTCCGTGTTCTCACTGAACCTGGTTTGCCTGACAATACAGGAAGCATTCAAAGGGCTGTGGAGCAATATGCACACCATCTACACAACAGGGCTGAAATCCTTTTAACTATTGAAATTAAGTTACAAGTGAGCATAATTTATGACTTCCTTGGGCTGCTTCTAATCTCGATACTGCAGGAATTCTACAAGCCTAATTTCTACTTCCTGCAAAGGAGCAGACTATATGAGTAAGTATAGTTAAGTATATATACACGTGTTCCTTACTCACAGTTTTAGAAATACAGCTAAATTTTTGGGTGCACTTAGTCTGAGAACATCACATGTAAGCAGGCACACAAGTTTCCGAAGTTATATTCGGACACCATGTGCAAAACAAAGATCCCATAAATTAATTCTCCTAGCAAGCTGCAAAGAAAGAGATGGACTGGGGCAAATATTGTTATTGTTATCTCTATTTTTAAATACTTGGAAGATACTCAGTTACTATGATGATGAAGACCATATAAGTACCTAGATGCATTTGTAGCAGGAGTGTTAAGTGTGAGGGTTTTTCCATGTCAAAGGTGCCAGCTAGCAGGACCTTTAAAGGAAAAAGGGAGAAATAAAAATATGAAATGATTTCAAAATATAAGTCCTTAAAAAGCAAGCTTAAAAAGCTGAAATCATTCTTCTACAACTGTGCCGTTCTGCTTTGTTTTTCCCTATGGGACTTCTGCACTTATTTTGCTGTCTTGGTACTCTTCCATCAGATAGAAAACCATTCTTTTCCTCTCCAGTGCAGTTCCAGGGAGGGAAAAAAAACCCGTAACAACATGAAAGAAAAAGCAGCATAATTAACATTGTATCAACATACACACAGACGTCCTTCATGTCCATAATGCTATATTCTTTGTGTCAGTAAATCTATTTATCTGGTAGTCATGAAAGTAATTATAAATGACACACAAAATGAAAACTTAAGGGGAATTCCAAAGACAGGACATTGGTCAGACTACATGATTACTGCTGGCTCTACTAACTGATGGAACTTTAAAAAAGGAAAAGCATTGTATGAAAAGATGCTTCTGCCTAAACATTTAAAAACAAACACTTTTTGTTAGCAGATGAAGGGCAGCAGTAATGCACAGTATCAAACCCAACTTGTCAAATAACAGAAGTATCTGCTCTCTTACAAGTATTACTTCAAGTTCAGATTAGTATATTCATTAAACTCCACAAGAGGATCCTCTCCATGAAGCCAGATGGCCACTGCACGTGCACAGACATTTGTGGGGGTTGGTGAAGTTCAGTACGGAAGGCATCTACTTTATTTCAAACAATAAGTATTGCTTTAAAAGTTTGTTGCTAGATAAACATCAGAAGCTGTTGAGACGAATTTTTTTTTTTTGTGAACAGTCCTTCATTGTCATCATTGTCCCAAATAAATAAGCACACAGTATTCCTCTGGAGAGGACTTATCCCTGGCCTCCAGAAATGGAAATTCACCTAGGAGAGGAAAAGAAGTTCATGTCTAATTCCCCGCTCTTCCTTCCAGCATCCTCTCTAGGGATGATCTGTGAACAATCTGAGCGCCTTGTTATTAAAGGCCTGATCTGTCTTTAGCTGAGACATGCTGGCTGCCTGAAGAGATGAACGGACTCTTTGATAGAGACTAGTCTGGGCAAAGAGAGAGATACAGGTCAGGAGAGGACCCGAAGACATATTTGGTTTGGTTCTAGGTAAACTTCATGTAGCTTTCCCCAAAGAAAGTGCCTGAAATGAAACTCAGCAGATAAGGTTGACTGCAGTGTTTTTGCCATACATAGTTATGCCTTGAGGTGGGATTCATCTCAAACTGTTTACTTCAAATTTTTCTTGTAACTCATCTGAAACACTCAGCTACAGATCATGATGTTGAGTTCACACAGAACTCTTACATGTTCCTCTAAGCCTAAGCGATCTGTAAATGACCATGACAGTGTATGTAACAATGCTGAGGGCTCAAACACTTCTGTATTTAGGCTTTGTGAACATGTCAAGTTACTTGATGGTTGCGTACACATCTAGGAATGTTGCTGAAACAGACTCCCTATTTTAGAATATATGGAATGAAGTACAGCAAATTATTCCCATCTAGCTTCCTAAATTCCCACTAATACCAGCTAGGTTGTATGAGATAGGACAGAATTTAGCTCTGGACATACAGTAAGAGAAGGGGAAGAGAGAGACTGCATTACTAACTAGGAGATCATATTCTGTGAAGCTTCATTTTCAAAGGACGAGGCAATCTTAGCAGAACACCACACTGAAAAAAGACAAGAAGGGAAGGTAATTTTCCTGCCAGCACTGATCTAATACCCAGGCAAACTCAGTATTAATTAGTTTCATACAATACTCCCCACTAACTTCTGCTTAGTGCTGTGGGGGTGAAACATCAGAAAGCAGAGGTCTGAAAAGGTTGGCTTTTGTGTTGTTTTGTTGTTGGTTTTTTTGTTTGTTTGTTTAGGGTTTTGGGGGGGTTGTTTGTTTTTGGGTTTTTTTACTTGATTTAGCTGTTAGTTGCACGACCTATTTCATCTTTTGCTACACAAGCAACGTTTTGTGGGAAAGACAAAATGCAGAAGGCATTGCAATGCTACAGCTCAGACACTGTCCTCTCCTGTGACTAAGGAACATGACCTCTAGACCCAGGCAGATACAGCAAACCATGTTCCATGAGATCCTTTGAATATTTATAAAAGCTGGCCTCATGTGTTCCCTCGCTTTTTGAAATCTTTTCTCCACAAGTAAGTTTATTTGTAGGGCTATTCCTAAATCCAGTACATTTTTACAAAGTCATTGAAGAATATTAGTGGAAAATTAGTTTCAAGTTCTTAAACAGATATTTATATTAGACCATACCACTATAATGATCCTGGCCTCTAGCCAGGAATTAAAGCTCTATTAAGCTAAGCACTCTACATAAATAACTACGAAGATGATTATTCACTCTGTTGGACCTAGCAAGATTTGTTATTCCTAAGTGCAAAGTGCACAGAGTGCACACAATTTCTCAAATTCCTTGACTAGAAGTGAGTAGACTGTGGTAACACTTCAACATACATATCCATCTAACAGGAAAGCTTACTGGAGGGGTACCTCTATTCTATCATTCATGATTGTTTTACAATTCTTTATCATTATTGTTAATGTTTTCTAGAAGCATTCAGATTTAAGCAAGTTTAGATCATTCCATCTCAGATGCAAAAGATAAAAATTTATTAACTCTGTTTCTTTATCCCTATTGAGGTATCCTGTGGTGTACAGTATGGAGAGGAAGAAATGCAGAGCATTTATTCCTTTACAGTTGCTAACCACCCCAAAGAAGAGATCACACTTTGACAAAACAAATGCTTGAGAATAAGTAGAAATTGAAAAGAAGGGCTTCGCTTCTTCAGTACAACTGAATCTTGCCATGACCTTGGAGGCCTAATTCACCATGACATGCAAGTTCACACAAAACCCACTCAATTTCATTTCACTTGGACCCAAGCAGTCATAGAATACATGAAAACATGTATTGTGTTATTATAAATACTCATCTTGCAGAATGAGAAATCTGATATTCCAAGAAAATGATTAACAAATACCAACTAATCATCACATGCCTTGAGTAAAAGCATGAGACCTATTTTATTGATAGGACAAGTGATTCTAAATTTGAAGATCAAAATAATTGGTTCTGATGCAATTATTTCCCTGTCAGTTGTGCTAAGCTATAAAGAGGAGTTTATATGATACCAGCTTTCAAATTATATAGCAAAAAACTATCGCACAGTAAAATGAAACAGAATGAGAAGTGACAAGTGTTAACTAAGAAAGGAACTTTGACATAGCCAAGGTAGTAAGAATAGTAGTAGGAACATCTTATTTTCATTCAGGATCCATCTGCAAACATGATAGGCCAGATTAATCAAACCAGGTGAGAAAGAAGCAAATGAAAGCTTCTTATTCCACACTGACTCTATTAAACCAAGTCAGATTCATACAGGAGCTGATGCATGGGTGTAGTGCTACTGTATTCCGTTAGGATTTTCTACTATACAGAGGACCACTAGATAAAAGTTTACAAGTTTGGAATGGCATACACAAAGAAGTCTGTCTTAAATTTCAGGTAGACTGAGGTTCTTCAGGATCCTATGAGATTACGGCACCTACAAGTACATGACTCCTACATAAGTCAAGTTGTACACATAGTATTCTTGCTAATTATTAGAGTGGTGCTTTAAAAAAAGTCATTTAACTAGTTTTCACCCAGGAAAATTAGTTTCTGTAATTTACTCCCAATAATATTGCTGTTCTTCCCACTCTGACAATAAAATGAAATTACGTAGACATCCCCAACAGCAATATAGTACCTTCTGGATTAAAAAGCTACTCAGCATTGTACAGTGCTCACTGAAGCTATCAGGAGCTCTTTCCATTGCCATTTCCATTCACTAGCCACTGGCAGATTATGACAGCACAATAATGCAATAGTCACTCTTCCTTAGGAAGATGAGAATCACCATCTGATTTTGATCATAACCTGTAAAAGGGCAAACAACTTGTTTAAAACGTCAGGATAGACATATGTCATCTTGGGCTTGCCCAGAATCCAGTGAGGTCACTGAAAGTTAACAAGACTCCACTTTTACTCAAAGTTACTCCAACAAGAGTAATTATTCAGTATTTATAGTACTGATACAGCTTGAAGAACTACTAGGCTTGTGGCTGCACAAAACACAAGACGATACAATGTTATATAATATATGAAATATAGTGGAGAGGAATCCTGTCTGCTAATGATCAGTGCTCTGAAAGAAAAGAGGGAGCTCTGTATGCCACAAATTACCACCAAGCAAACTGGAATACCATTCAAGAAGATAACAGCTGATGAAGGAAGGTCCCACATCGGTACAACAGTCCATTCGTCAACACAACAACCAGTACAGTTTGCATATAGGATGCTCTTCTCCCATTATCACAAACTTGTACTGTGGTCTATCACTGCTCCACACTACTGGCTTTTCTGAAGCTTGGTCTTTTCCACTGTTCACCTCTCTGAGCCAGAAACCAAGGCTTCTAGAACAAGGCAGTGCCAGTTCAGTAGACATTGTGACTGAGCTTGCATTTTGTGCGTAATGAAATCCTCCACTGGAAGGGAGGCTAGCTAACGAACCAGTGCTGGGGTGGTAGGAACTAAGGATATGTTGCTGTCTAATGAAGGTCAAAAAAGAACAAACATCCATCAGTGTCTACCAAAACTATTACTACTGTAAAATAAATCTTCAGAGATTAAATTTCCATAAAAGCTTTAGTGACAGCAACACCATACATGTCTTCAAAGGGGGAGAATGCTGATTACCATACTTTTATTTTCTTCAGTTTTGAGGCAGCCTAGAGACAGGCCCAAAATTTATTTTCTATAAGTAATGCAAACACAAAATTTAACCCATAGTGGTGTCTTCACTGTGCAAATCAAAGTGTCTGAAAATAGCTTTATTTGTTGTTAGGGCTAGTTTTCAGTTGCTTTTCCAGATCTTGTAATCAAGAGCAAGGACGGTGACCAGGTTAGTTTGCCTTTGCCAACAATTTCATAGCATGACTTTCTGTTTTTAAAAAGAAGATGAAAGGTTTTTGGTTTCTCCCTCCTCCCTTTTCAACAAGGGGAAAAGTTTTCTTTTGACAGGGAAAGAAACATCTGAAGAAGAGGCCCATAACAGCCACAAGGAAAATTTAAGACAAGGACATGCTGCAGACTTCTGGCCAAAAAACATAAGAGGATTTATATTGTGTATGTAGGTATACAGCACACCCCAATTTTCAGAGGAATAAATCACTGCTGCTTGAGTTCTAACTACAGAAAGCTAATAAGGACCATGAGCTATACATTTCTGATTCTTTGATTTAAAATTCAATCTCAGGCTCAAAGTTCTGTTTTATTTTCATGCAAGCATGTGGATTGAAGAAATCAGAGGACTCTTCCATCTCCCCTGCTGCTCCTCTATTTCATAGAGGTGACAGTTTTTTTGTTATAATTTCATTACAAAAAGTAATTGGTATCTATTTGTCTAGGATTAACTGCACATCTGTCTGTTTATACTATACCAAAAACTATGCTACAACTAGAATCATATATATTTGTGAATTAATGATGCAGCCATTTCTCACTCAAAATTACCTTTGAGAAAAAAAGAAATAGCTTTAAAGAGGCTGCAGGACCAGTAAATCTAAGCTCCACTTGACAACAGGACAATTTTATTTGGTAAGAAATTCAAGGCAAATGAGCTCAGTTCATAACATACTCAAACAGTAAAGAGAAAAACATGCTTCCCATGCTGCCCAAATGGCTGACATAATTTTGCTTGCTCTCCTTTCCTGTTAACTTGAGAATGCAAATGGCTTTGCTGTCAGGGTACATTTGTTCCCACTAATTCAAGATGCTATTCCAAACCAAAATATTTATTTCTTTTTCCCACTCTAATTTACGTTTTATCATATTGGAAACATCATCTACAAATTTCATTTACTGTAACTTTATGCAAACAGCCCTTATGGGAAAGTCACCTCTCTAATAGAAAAAACTAAGCATACGATCTCTTCATGCTGTAGGATCTGTTGCTCAAAGGACCGCACCCTTCCTCCCCCTCCCCCCCCCAAAATAAATCTAGACAGACCAACAAAAAGGTCAAAATGCATAACTAAAATAACTGCTCAAACATCCTATCTCAGAAAAACCTTTGCTTTTCAAAGAGACTTACACTTCCTGCTTTTCAATAGATGGGATAGACTACCAGAATATATTCTTTTAATTAGAACTGGATGATTAAACAGAAGCAGACAGCATATTTACTTAGTACAATCCTCCTCCTGTTCACAATGTCTGAACTGATGCTGCCTCATATTCAGCTGGGTATGTAATAAAGCTGATCAAGATGTTTTCCTTTGAAAAATGTTTCCAATAGTAACTAGATTTTAATCAAGTTATCATTTGTGTAAAGCATTTCTGCCTCCTATAGGAAATAAAGTAAGATTTCATCTATAAAACAACTATTTTCACTGAAAACGTAATTTGATTTTTTTTTTTCCTCCAAAGAAAAAAGAAAACAAAACACAACATTTTCCAATTAGGATTGTTTGTACCACTTTAGTGAAAAAAATTGGTTCCTGTCAGCCCCTTTGTTAAAGTCTGAAAAAACCCAATGACTCACAGCTTAAAGCAGTGGAGCATGAGTTCAGATTCGCTCCTACAGAGTGCCAAAGTTAGGAACATATTTGCCATATGGTGCTTCCATGTGAGCTGCTCCATCCATTGCCTATCTCTAGCAACACTCAAATGAGCTCTTTGCAAGTGGCTTCTAACTTTGGTATCTCAGTGATGGACCCATTATTAGGTAGGATGAATCAGACCACAGAAACTATTGTTTGAGCAAGTCCTTTGCAACTAGGTTACTCTTGTTTACCTTCTCCATTCACACAGCAGGTGCTCCTAGTACTTAACATAGTCTCTTGGTGTCATTTTCACACATACCCAACGCTTATTTTCTACCCCCATTTGTACCTACACTGACTTCTACAGAGTCCTTTGGTTTACCATAGTACAAGCTCAGAATCAGGTCTCTAATTTAGTGGATAATTTGAACATAGAAATACAAAGAAAACAATCCCACTGAAGCCCTTACAGTTTTTAAAACACATTCAAAAGCTAAGATATGAAACCAAGGCTGTTGCTACTTGACATCTAACATTACGGTAAAAAAACCAAAAAAAACCAAAAAAAACCCAAAACCACAAAAAACCCACACAAAACACAACACATTTTGGCTCAGTTTGACTGATTCTCCATCAAGATATACAGTCTACCCTTACCATTTTCACCAGGTGTCTTGTCCTTTCCATTTGTAGCTCCGGTTCCTTGTCTCTGTTGGGGGTGGAAGAAAAACAAACAATTAGAACAAACTTGAATGTGCATATTCACCTTGGAACTACTAGCAGTTACAGCCTGATTTCACCTTAATACCTTGAGCAGTCAATTCATCCTCATGCAATGGTGCTCTGAAACACTACCAGTCAGAAGCAGAATACTTAATACCATTTAGGTACAGCTGTACAACTATGTGTGCAACTGTATATAATTATTACATTAATCATGGGATATGTGTAATCAAGTTTCAAGCACTGCAAGGGTATAAGCCACAGCAGGACATCTCTTCAGTTCCCTGATGTGCCTCCATTTCCATGATTCATCTGACCTGACTTTGGCCAGAAAACTCATCTTTCCACTTTGGCCACAAGTGGGGATGGAACATCCCACTTCAATTCACTCTGTACAAGGAATTGCCTCATGACTTCCCATGAAACAAGCTTACTTAACTCACTCTACTAAGTAACATGTGGCAAATACCAGTGCAGTCCAAAAAAACCACACAGGGCAGAGCTGTATTAGTGTAGTTACACTACTAGGTAGCTTGCTAGCTTAGGAATGGTTATTCTATGAAAGTTACATTGCATTCCCCAGAGAAAGTATCTCACAGGTGGAATTAAGGCACTTTAGCAAGTACGGCAAAACATGCATTTCTTGCACAAAACTGTTCGTACTTGTGTGTATTACTGAAATAGACTAAAGAATTCATCCTCTAGGGTTGTTTATGTAAAAAGCTAAGAATAAATTCAGTGAATAAATCCAGCTGCATTCAGCCATCAGAGGCAGCACATCCTCATGCATCAAGAAAGTTAACAGCTAGAGTAGCACTGCAAGCCAAAAGATTTGTACCAAAATATGGGCAGTCATATTGATTCTGTTATGAAAATTCACAGAGGTATACTTGTATAAAGGTGTTTATTCCAGAATATCTACTTAACAATCTCTCTACTGCTCTGGTGTCTGTTTTTCACCACCAGGGTATTCTGTCTATGTGGAGCTAATCACAACATAAGTACAAAACCTTCATGTGTACTCTTAACTCTTATTACAGAAGCCAGAGGGGGAAAATAAAGCTCTTCAAACCCCTCAGGAAAATACAAAAGAGTTACATATGGTCTATCAATATCCATGTGCTTGTGGTGGGGTTTCATCTTCTCTGTGGCAGACTTCAGTGCATATAGCTCTGATCTCCTGGCTCTGCCTCATCTCACTCTGTGCAATGAGACAAAGCATCCCTAGAGAAAGCAACTCAGTCTATAACCACAGCTACAGGCTCCCTATATGATGGAAATAGATTTGTTTCTCTCTGGAGCCTCAGAGCTAAGACAACACAGAAAGCTTGGCCAATAACATCAAAGAATGGGATTCTAAAGAGATAAATAACTTGTACAAAAGTATAAATTACCAACAGCCACAAATCAATAAATCTGCCCAACACCAAGTTTTGCTAAAGATATTAAACTTTATGCCTTTAAATAAGGTTCAGTTATTTCCATATTTCAATCCACATGTGAAACTAGATTTTAGTGTTAATTTACTGGGGCCTCTCTCAAAAAAAAAGTGGATTTTTCCTATCTATAAAATGGAAACAATATCATTTTTTCCTCTCCTGTTTATCTTTAAATGCTTCAAGTTGTTGTATTTCCTGAGTGTTTCAGGCTGTGCTACTTACCCTTTATGAAAGCTTCTCTTTTCTCCCTAGGCTATACCTGTCAGGTTTGGTCTGCTATTGATGGAGTGCTGGAATATGGAACCACACATTTATTTTGTGTCTCAGGACTTCCCCTCAGGGAGAGGGGAAGTTAGCCAAAAAAACTAAGAAAAACTTGGCTTTGGACCTGTTTCTGAGGTCAAGAGTTTTTTCTTGGGGTCTGAAATCAGTGTAAGTATTATTCAGCCATTCATTTGATTGGTGACCACAGGACATATACAGAAGGAAGCCTGAAAGTCTGCTCATCCTTAAGTCCTTCGGTTATATATATATATATTCTGTAAACACTGTGCTGACTTCCATCTGAATGCAATGGATTTGAAAGTGAAAATCAGTTTCATTAACAAGGCATTGAAACTTATGAAAGTGCTATGTACAATGAAGTCATCCACCTGCAAAACCTTTGCCTTTTATTTTAGTACATTCAGTGGACCTATTTCTTAAAACATTTTCAAGATGCTGGTATTATTAGCAAATGAAGCTCCTTGCCTCTTTCATCAACTTTCAAGATGCTCACACAGGCTTCAAAAAACTTAGGGTTTTTTTCTGTCCTTTAGAGCACAAGAAAACTAAACATGAGAAGTTTATAAGGGTATTTTCCAGCATCAGTGGATGAAAGCCTTCCAAAAGCTGGCATAACAGATGCAACAGATCAAAATAAAACCAATGAAATACAAGAAAAATATTAATTTCTGGGGTTTGGTTTTAAACAGAAAATCAAGTTGTTGACTGTATGTTGAAGTATAAAAGCAGTCTAATACTTCCTGTTTCCTGTAACTTGTAGCCAGCTACCTTCATTCAAAGATTGCTTCTAAATTTCCCCAGAATTTTCTAAGGTAGGCATTAGGAAAGAAGCATTGAATGAGCTTTCCACTAAGCATCAAAGAAGAAACATCAGAGCCAAAATGAACATGAGTGCAAAATCGTAATGATTATACAGTAAAACAGGATAAACAGCTTTGTTGCTATGATGCATAGGAAAAAACATAGTTTATGACTGCTTGGGGCTATATTAATTTTTAACTCAGTGGTTTTACAGAACATCAAAGGCACATCATTAAAAATGTCTCCAAAAATCCAAGTCACTCCCAATTTGTCAGAAGACAAAGGAAAAAGGACTAATGTCCTATGCCCAAAATCCCAGTAAGAGAACAGGTTTACTTTCCTGTCAAATTCTTAGTGCTATACACAGCAGCTAGTTAATGGGGTATGAGAAACTGTACTAAATTAGTCCCCTAGGTATACAAACTAAGGTCAAAAGTGAATTTACAGCCCAGAGGGCTTTTCAAGAAGAATGTTAAGTTACAGCAGCAGCTTTTCCACTTTTCTTCTAACCTCCTCTCCTGCACCCCGAAGCCTAATTTTTGCCTTTAATCTTAGATTCTGTTCTTGTCTTGAAATAGCCTAACCTTTTCAGTTATGCTTCCAATTAGCACTTCAGTGTTAGGGATTGTAGCCAGGTGTTGATTACAGAATTTTTGGGGACAGAAGAGGTTGTTTGTTTTTGATGGGCCACAGAAAGCCCAAAACTAGGGACATGAAACTGCCAGAAAGTTCTGACAAATGGGGCCCTTTACAGTAATAGCATTTTTCTGTTTTTTCATCTCAGTGTAGCACCAGAAAGGTATAGCAGACTGCATCTCAGTAAAGCAGTGGCTGAAGATTTTAAAAAGTATATTGTTTCTATGTCAAAGAATGAAAAAGCATCCAAGTGTAGAAATAAGAGAATAAAAACAGTGGGAATTTTTTTGTAAAGGGAATATCAAAAAGAGCCATTGTAGAAAACATAGGACAAAAATTAATTTCATTGGGATGTATGAAATGTTATTAGGATGTTCTGTGCCTACTGACAAGAGAAATGGCAATGAATTCTGTGAACATCCCAAGCTTTTCTTAAGCCTTGTTTTGCTGCTAGGTCCATATGTAAAAGTCACTACATGTGTGACAGAAGGAAGTATATATTGGTACAATACAGCACAAAAACCACTAA
Source organism: Megaceryle maxima (assembly GCA_024605025.1). Lineage (NCBI taxonomy): Eukaryota > Metazoa > Chordata > Aves > Coraciiformes > Cerylidae > Megaceryle > Megaceryle maxima. The sequence goes on from JANHGN010003336.1 coordinate 29,518, forward strand.
GGGTCAGCCAGCTGGGTGCCATGCGAGCCCTTGTACAGAGAACAGATGGCAGTGCAGAATAAAGTTTTCTGTGTAAGAGATATATATTGAATCAAACTGAACTACTTCATAAGTTGTTTTTTTTTTTTTTCCTCCCCGTGGCATTCTGCTTTAAAGAGTTCAGCTGCCTTAGCCTTAAAATGAAAGAAGTATTAAAAAATATATTTCACAAATTTATAAAATTATCTTTCTGCAAAAAAAACACCGCTGTAAATACCTGCTTAAGGACTTGCCATGTATTCCAAGGAAGGAAAGCTTCCTAGTCAACAGCAAAATGATCAGGAGATACAGCAATTTCTACTTTTTTTCCTTAGGAGTAAATACTTCTTGTACAGTTGCTCAAATTAGGACAGTTAGGGTTGACTTTATCCAAGAATAACACAAGAAACAAAGTTCTTAAAGGCTAATGTTTACTTAGTGTTGGTTGATCTTTGAAGATACTGAGAGTTTTAGACTACAGAAGGCCCAGTTGAGGTTCATTAAACTATAGGCATAGGTAGATCCCAAAGCATACTTAAAACTATTACTGCCTGAAGGTTCACAGTACACTTTTTATTTTCCTCTAGGGGGAATTTTATGAGCATTACAGTAGTATGCACACTTTCTACAAACTAAAGAATAAATTAGAGAAATCTGGATTAAAGACACCTAACAGAAAACTATCCAGCAACGGACCTACATATTTCACATAGTCTCCTTTTCCTTGTACCTCCTGTCTAGGCATATAATATTCAACTCCCCTGGTTCTGAGAATCCAGAGTTTTCCATGCTTTTAACACCAGGTATAAATTTGCTATTGGGAAAAAAAAAAATAAAATCTAGAAATATAACATTCACTTTAAAAACAAGCAGCAGATATTGAGGGAAACACCAGCTATTGCTGGTAGATCAATATGTTACACATACATGCCACTTGAAAATAATTATGCCATGAGGTGACATTCTGACCCAACTGAAATCAGTGGGAATTTTGCAATTGCTTGCCTTTCATGCTCTAGCAAAGGGCACAAGTTGTTTGTAAAAAACTAAATGAAGATCCAAAATTTAAGGGCAAGAACCAAGCAGCTATGATTTGAGATGAGTGGACTCATTCAAGTCCTGAATTCTACCACGTGATTAATTAGGTTAAGCTCTTCTTTACTGCAGATTTCTGTTTCCCTATGACAACCTTTTTCCAATGTCATACACTGGGCTGAAAATTCATCAGTCAGCATTTCACATACTTAAGTGTGGAAAACATTATTTCCTGTACTGTGATTAAGAGTAATTTTGTAATAAGGACAAAGATATTACCATGTTTAAGAAAAAAGTCAAGAGCAGGAAAAATGATGCTGCCATGACAGAAAGTTTACTTGAAGGTTGAATAAAATTAAATCTTCATTTACTGAAGCTGCAAGGGACACCTGGCCTCTAAGTAATGGGACTAGATTTTTAGCACCACTGTACTTTTTTGATTTATATATTAAAAAGCATGAAGATGAACAGCTGGGAGAGATAAAGTGTACTGCTGGAGAGCCATGCACAAATTCTGCTGTTTCACTTTTTCTCTCCTATTATAAAACTGGTCTGCAATACAGCCAGATGGCAAATCCCAAACCAGCTTCTGTGACATACAGGTTCACTCACATCAGTAACAGCCAGTCACCTAATGAACATCTGCAGGCAAAACTGAAAAATCCCAGAGAGAAGCTTGAATATGGTAATGAAAATTGCATTAGGAGCTACACAAGTAAACTTACTGCCCTGGTCTATTTGTGCCTCCTTTCCACATTCCTCCAGTTTTCCCCCCACATTCTTATAGACAGGGTACTGAATATTTGGGAGATAAAAGTGTCCTTCAAAAAACACATTTAAGGTAATTGCATCAGGTACAGAACTTCTAGCCAGTATTTTGTCTGAATGCTAAGTGAAATTGATAATGTGTCTGTTACTTCTGTCTTAGAGTGGAATGGTGTGGAAAGGACCTTAAAGATCACCTACTTCCAGCACCCCGATATTAGCTGGGACATCTTCCACTAGATCAAGTTGCCCAAAGCCCCATCCAACCTGGCCTTGAACACTTCCAGGGAGGGGGCATCCACAACTCCAGGCAACCTGATTCCAGTGCCTAACCCCTGTCAATGCATCATTGTAAGACATCACTGACCACATTTTCTGGGCACCTGAAAAAGTATCAACATATACTTCAAGACAAAGGATCCTTCTCCTGGTTATGACCAAGCTGACATTTCTGGTAGAAGCAACTTTTCCCTGGCTGCTCTCACCCTACTATCTCAGCTCTTTAGGATACGGCCTCTACTCTCACCTATGTAGCACCTTCTCTGCACGCTCCTTTACACAAAAGGAGTTTTCTACAGCCAATTTTCTGTCTGTCTTGTGTTGCCAGGGCAGCATAATATTACCAGAGCAAGAGTGCCAGAAACCTTCTTTCAATACTGGCTGTCAAAACTAAACAAACCCTGGCACTCTGATGATTTCTGCAGTTATCTTCATGGGTTAAGCGGTGTTCTACTTGACGAGCTCTTGATTTTCCTTAATTTTATTAAGGTTCTCCTATTGCTATTTTAATAAATTAAAACTCTACAGGTGGGCTGAGGTGAACTGAGGGGACTCAAACTGCAGTGACTAAAAGTTGGCAGTCACCAGCACTGGTTTTCTATGAATTTTGGTAGTCACTGAAGGCATGAGTATGCACATACATGCACATTTGTCATCCTAGAAACCACAGTTACATTTGGCAGAAATTAACAAGGCAGAAAATAACTACAGATTATTTTCTATCTAGACACTTTTGGCAATGCCTGGCTATTGCAATGATCACGTCAAGATACAATTTTTTTCACAATTTCCTTTTGTCTTTCTACAGAGGCCACAACTTGGACCTCAACAGTCATATCCTTGCATCTTTGACAGTCATTTACACTGATGTAAATTAGATCTCAAACACTACTTTCAAACACAGAAGGAAGGCACTATGTTCAAGGTATAGCTGTCCATACAAGCTCAGCTTGTGTGAAAAGCAGACAATTTACCAGGCTGACTACTCATGTACTAGTTTCTGCATTTCACCAGGAAGGCAGGCATACAGCTTTAGGTACTGTTTACTCCGTGAACCCACAACTCCCATGAGACAGCACAGTAAGCCACGCTGGCAAAAGGCCCTGGCCTTGCTGTTGATCCACTGGACAGTGAAGCACAGAAAAAGCAATGGACACTGAAGGAGTAACCTTGAAGCTGAGGCCTCTCAAGGTAGTTGAAAGACAGGGCTGCAGTCCCTGCTCCTAAGTTTTGTTGTTTGCAATGTGATCACTGTTGATGTAAAACATGTCTCTGCAAAAAGCATGGTCCACACAATGAGCGTCTTAATAACAGGGTTGCTTGCAGAGTTAGGGTGCTTCACTCAATTTAAGAGGGATGATTTGTTCACTTATGTCCAGAGTTTTTGGCTTGAGGTGAATCCTCAGAACAGGCACTTCTGGGTATATATAGACAACAGAGCTTCAGCACCCAGCACACTTGGAGGCTAAACAAAGAAGCACCTGATGAAAATGGGTGGAGAGAACCACTGTCTGAAATATAAGAACCCACTTTACAGTGCTGTTTTTCAATATGCTAATTGCAGAGAACTACTTTCACTGTGCCCCACTTTTGCCAATGCTGGGCTGTAATTTATAAATCATCACAGTGAGAACCTGCTGATTTTATATTCAGATTCAATATAATGTTCTACACAGAATATTTACACCAACACCAGATGTAATCAACATAATTAGCACAAACAGTAGCTTACTTAATATTTAGGTTATTAGCATATTTTGAATTAGAACATTATTAAGCAGATATTTCTCCAAAGACATTGCAATCACTTTTTTTTTTTTTTAATTTTTTTCCCGAGACAGGGATTAATGGAATCTTTGAAGTTAATTTTGAAAGCAGCTGCAGGAATGTATTTCCCAAATCCTATTAATTACCATGCAAGCCATGAGAAGTAATCCCCCCCCCTGCCCTGCAGGAAATGGAAGATTTGATCCTGCAAGGCTTATTTACAGGGGTAACTCATATGTGGACAAGTAGTTGTCTTCAATTCAGCAGAATTACTCACATGAGTAGAGCTGAAAACTCAGTGTGGTACAGTGGAATTTCTCTGAACTGCATATTAGGTTTTGTTTATCAAAGGGCAAAGAGGATAAAGTCAACTACAGAAAAAGTCTTGCCGCACCACTTGTTAAAAAATTAACTCAGCTCTCATTTGGACATGGGTGTTACAGCCCATATCCTAATTACACTGGAAATTGATAAAGAGGAAACATTAAGGTCACTCAATATGAATATTTCAATTACATTAAAATTGATTAAGCTAGATGGCATAAATTAAAAATTACTGAGGTTAAAGTGGTCTCTTCCTTTTTTCTCCTATTTATCTACTACTAGCATCAGAGCTGGCACTACAGATCCATGGCATTTTGGGGCAGGAAACCTGCCTTAAGAACTCCTGCTTCCCAGTCTAGCCACACCTTGCTATCCCCAAGGACTCATTTGTTTGGATACAATTGTTTGCAAGGTCATAACAGAAAATAGGAGCACTAAAATTATTTGAGTTAAAAATAGTACTTCTGGAGAGCTGTGTTGAAAATAAACACTGCAATGATCCAGCTAGAAAAAAAAAAAAAACAAAAAAAACCCCACAGTTTAATTGTTTCTGTTGAACATTTCAATAATGTAGTCGATGTCTCTGATCCATAAACAGTTGTACCAGGCCAACAGACAGTACCATGGAGAGGAGGCACTGTAGTTTTGTTCTGGGAACTGAAAATCAGAGCAAGTCAGTGCTTCATACCACAAAACAGCACACCGTACCTCCCTGTGATGTTTTATTACCTCCTAGTAATCTTTACTCCACAAGAGAGCAAAAGGTGGAGCAACACAGGTACATCCATGCAGCCTAAACTATAAGCCTTGGCTGCCTGTGCAGGCAATACAGACAGTTAACGGCAATTGAATGTGGCATCTGATTCAGAGCAAAACAGATCCTTGAGGATCTGGGAAAAGCATTTGAATTCAGACAGTATCTTAGGTATCCTTTAATATTAGCATCCCCTGATGGGAAAAGTGCCCTAAGCCAATTAAGGGGTCAGGGTCATTGCCTAGGCATAATAACTGATTATGGATGGTGGCTTTGTAATAAATATTCACTTTATATTTCATTCTTCCAAACCCTTCTGAAGTTGAGTAATTTAATTGGCTGAGCTACAAACCCAGCTGCAATTGAGTTAGAGGCTGTCTTCAAGGGACATCCTTGGTTATTAATAGCAAGTCTGCACTGACAAATTGCCTCATATCTGATCATATTGGCAATCATTATTAAAACAGGCTGCTTATTCCCAGACAGCAAAAATTCTGGCATTTCTTCTGTTGACATTTTTGGTTTTATATCCAGTTGTCCAATTAAAAATTGTTCTTTCTTCCCATTTCCCTATATATTTCGGGGGAAGCAGATGTTATTACAGTCAGTTATACTGCACTAGTAACTGGCCAGTCAGGTTTTTAAAAGGTATTAATTATGGCAGTTTCAAGTTGTCATGCCTTCACCCTAAGGCAAAGCCTTTTGATTTTCAAGACAAGAGCAAGATGAATAGGCAACAGTGTTTATGCATCACTTACTCTACTCCTCAAACACCCGGGCAGACAGTCTGGTCACAGAGAGCAACTCCAAGCAGCCCTCCAGCTGTCTGCAGTTATGACAGTATCTTCTTTAGGGCTATTCCAGTAGCAGGGGAATCACTGGACTGAAAGCATGCTGCAGCCTTGGCAACACACCCTGCCCAGAGATGATGCAAACCTGTTATCTCTGGCACTGCGCCATGAGGAGATTCATGAGAGGGGAACTCTAAATTGGCTGCTGAAGCTGCCTCGAAATGGGGCCTCACTTGACAGAGGATTTGTCCTGCATTGTTCAAATCTGTATCAGAAATTACCCGCTGAGACTTTAGGGGAGCTGTGTTGTTTAAAGTGTGATGCAGTTCAGAGCAAAGCTGTCTTGGGACTATGAGCCTAAACCACAGCCAAACTATTAGAAACAATCCCACCATACTAAAAAGGTATGATGATGAGGTCACCAATTGCCAGGAATCAAGGACAGCAATCAAATACACTCACCTACAGCAAGCAGAAAAGCCAGATTACTAGCTCTGTCCAAGAGATGGACAAAAAAAAAAAATAGGGATTTCCACAAATCAGAAACTCCCAGGACCCTGCAGCTGCTCAGTGAAATTGATGCTGCTATCAGCTTCATTGTTAATAGCAACTGAGAAGGTAAAAAAGGAATTTTCACTGAGCAGCTGTAGTAGTTCCAGGGTTCCTGGCCCCAGGACAGACCCATCAGGTTACCTGCCCTAAGAGTAAATGTTCTACAGTTCCTGTAGTGCCCTAGCTATGGCAAGATCCCAGAGGAAACATGGTCAGGCAGATTCAGCAAAAGCTCCCCCCCCATAGTTTCACTCTCCCTCTGTGAATTGTTTTGCAATGAAACTTGCAAGTTTCTCCACTCCAAGTAGCCAGTCATTCCTTCTGTCTTCCCTCTCCCATTATGAATCAGGCTCCATACTGCACTTCATGCCTTGCATATGAAGTTATAGAAAAGTGGTACCCAGCTAGACTAGACATTTTCACCTTATTCACACATAAACATGGCAAACCATCATGCAATGCCATTAAAAAGGGCCCTAATGTACTCCTTCAGAAGAGTCATGCAGTCATTTTGTCAATATATTATACCCATCCTGTAAATAGAAAATAAGCTCCTTCGAAGTTTCAAGAGTAAAACATTCACTTAGATCCAGCTGTGTGCTGCCCAATACACTGCAGTGAGACAAAAACATTCTATGAAAGACTTACGTAGCATGACTACAAGAGATATTGACAGAAGTCAGATAATTTGCAACTTGATTTTTTTGCACTTTACAACATTTGCCACCAACATTTCTGCAGCTGCAGAACCATCCCATAAATCCAGTTTCAAGACAGAAATGCACCAAGCTTTTAGTTCAAGCAAAGAATACAGAGCTTTTACTTGGAGTGATACTTTGTGAAACAGAGAGGATGTCCTATAATCTAACTTGAGAGGCTCATTCAGCTTGGCTTGGATGCTAGTGCTGACCAGTAGCTTGAAAATATGCTGAAGGAAAGAAGTGATAGCTAGCCAAGTCTGGCTGGCAAATTAAAATTGGCATGAAGCTGGCCTGCTTAGCCATTTGGCTGCCCTGCCTAAACTGTGGCACGTGTGCTGGCACATGCACTTTAAAGTGTGCCAAGCCAACAATGTATTTGCTCTCTTGTAGTGTTGAGTGTGTATCTGTCAGATCTGAGTAGAGAAGCAATATGTATGAAGCAGTTAAAGCCACATGTCTCATTTTCCCCACCATGTCATCTGCAGAAAACTGCCTGTCTAGCCATCCCCTCTTGTCTAGTATGCTATTCCTCCTACTTCCTATCAAGTTAATCCTTTTAATTTGTAGCAGTTTCTATCATCTCTCTCTCCTTACCTCACATTTTACATGTTTGGATTCAAGGAATCAGATTTCAAAGTCATTCATATTTCCTTCCTGAACACCACATACTATCTCTTAAATCCAAATAAAAGGCATTCTTCAGAGTATTTCAATTTGCATTGAAATTATGTGCTTAAAAGGGTCAACATCCAGAATATTCAAAATTTTAAAACAAAACCAATTTAATCCTGGGGATTTAAAAGAGAATCATATTCTCTACAAGAGAAAGACAGCAAGAAATCCCAGTACTTAAAACATTCAGCCTAGAGAATGAAAAGTCCTAAAATTCAAATGAAATTACACACTTGTGATTCCTATGAGAATCATTTTTGTGTCCTACCTCTCCCCTACTGCCCCACACAAACTTGGACTTTAGCATTTTGAAACATGTTTTCATATTTAGCTAGGCATTACACTATAGTTCATCTCAGACAGACTTCTCTACTCTATGCTGCATCTGTCTGATGAAGTCTTCACTCACCTTGTTTGGTTCCTTTTAAAAGGAAGTCCACCTTGGCTATCTAAAGCTCAACTCCCTCATCCCCTGCTAGAGGAAGAATCTCATCTGATCAACCCAACTTCACACTACTACCTGTTGAGGGCTTTGGTGAAACACACACAGTAGAGATGCAAAAGTATACTGGTATGTGGGTAGTAATACCCATCAAGGATGGATTAGTTGAGTAAGTCTGGATCAGAAACACCAATTCATTAAAGCAAATTTTTTTGTGGGAAAGTGGTGTCTATAAAAACATTCTCACAAATCTATGGTCTTCTTTCACACCCTGAATGTCATGAGGAAAAGGTCTAATATCACTAAAATCCTCAAGAAATCAAAGATGTCTTCAGATTCACATTTGCTTCATCTACTTACACACTTTTCACCAGTTTAGGAGTTACCATGTTCTTGACAGCCTTTTCCTTGAAATGTATCTTCTGTAGACAGAACGCTGCCAACTACCATTTCAATGCCTGGTAAACCCTCTAGTGTTCGATTGATAGAGAACAATGTATCACCAAGGCAGATTGACAGCCAGGTGCCCAGATCAGTGGTACCTGCTGGATGGCAAGTCTTTTGTAGGTCGCAGAAGACACAGAGGTGCAAATCATGCCCAGGCATTGTGCAATGAGTACTGTCTGCTTTCCAGACCTCTGCCCAGTAATTCTGAAGCTGTGCAGATCTGTAAAAAAAGTTCTTGTCTACCCCCTAGAAAATAAAGGCACTTTCTGAGAAAAATTGCTTTTCATGTGCAATCCTACTAGTTCCTACTGGAGATGCGACTTGACAGAACTGTTCCAGCTGTCTCACTGATTCCAGAAGAGCCTAGTAACTCTTGTGAAGCTTAACAAGCTTTTTAGCATAACACAGTATTGCCCTGTTTCCAGGGATAGCTTTACTGAGTGCTAGCTTGGGCATTTCTGAAGCATGCTCCATCATTCTCAGAAAAGGTGCAACTAAAATCCCTACATATATATACACCAGGGTGTAGAGCTGGCCAGGATCCCTGCAGGTCTCCCCTTCTTCACTTTTAGGAAACTAGTGTGGTGATCCAACAACCTTCCCCTGCTGTCCTGCTTTGAGTGAGAACAGAACTAATTCTATTCAGTGACTTTCCTTTACAGCTCAGTTCTAACTAACTGCCCTGTCTGAAGTCAGCAGCCTGTTCTCACAGGCAGTGCCTGCTTCTAAAAGTGGTAACACCCCATGTTCAGAGTTACTACCAAGGATCGGTGTGCAGACCAAGGCCACTGCTGGATCTTGTGTACCATGTTGCAGGGTGCAGAGAGCAAAAGGTTGCACCTGCAGGGAGAAGCGGACAGGACAGGTGACCCCAAAGTCACCAACAATGTATATGGTATTCCATCCCATATACATCATACTCTGTATAAAGCTGAGGGGTCACGAGGGTCTTGTCCCTCTTGGCCTGCTTCGCTGGCTTTGCTCAGGTTCTCTTCCAGTTTCTTCCTCAAAGCATCTGAGGAGGATTCTGTCCATTCTGCGTGTTCCTGAATCCGGTACCAGAATACAGATCCTGAACATAGTTCCTGTCTGCTGCTGGGTCCAGTCTAGGACTCTCTCCTGATGCCTGCTCTCAATACTGGTATTGTATATATTCCATTTTTTATCATTATTCTCATTAAAGCTGTTCTAGTTTCCTTTTCTAACACCTAAGTCTCTCTCCCTTATTCCCCTTCGGTAAGGAACGGGGTTAATAGAGAGCATCTGTTATAGGTCTGGGGGGCTACCCTGGCCCTAAACTGTGACACCCTGCTCAAGTGCACAACAGTGCATGCACCTTCCAAGTTTAAACCATTATAACCTGAACATTTTGTTCAGGTTTCTCTGGTTCTACTATGGCAGCATTCTAGTCCTGGTGGCACTATCTGACAGGTTGCTCCACAAAATAGCTAGAATCAAACCTGCCAGCCATAGAACACCAAATAAGGTTGGTGACAGAACATGTCAGATCTTTCTGTCAGGGATTGGTACACTAATACTGTGTTAGACACTAAATATACACTTGCATGCATTTTGCCATTGTTAGAGCTCTTTCCATATATTGGAAAAACTGAAGCCCTCATATCTGGTGCCACCCTTCTCACCAGCTTGCTGTCTCAGTCCGTCGAGGAATCTTTGAAGTAGCCAAAGTTAGACAGAAGGACATCACCTTTCACAGTTGGTTCCACCACCCCCACCCCACCCTTTTGTTTCTTACTTTCAGCTTTAACAAAAGAGGTCTCTAACACGGTTTTGGCTGTTACCACAGTACTCAACTATCAGCTGCACCACTGGTTAAAATCATGTTTCATATACTATATACTAGGGTGAAAATGTAAGAAAATTCAGTGTCTGTAAAATAGTACTTTTCTCTTTAGGAGGAAAGAGAATTCAGCTATAACTAATATTCAAAGCATGTAGGCAGACAATTTAAATTTCTTCTGACTAAACTTCTTCTTCTTCCTCCAAGTTCCATATTAGTGCATAAATAAGGCTATATCCACTTGCATGAATTGATCAGATCAGATAGTATCAGCCAAAGACCTGGCCTATGTAACACTTGCCCAGTTTACCTACAAGTAAACTATGCTGGTCTCAGAGGGAGCAGACATGAAGAACGGGGATAAACTGTGACCTCAGATCCTGTCATTATCAAGAAGTTTCACAATGGCAACTCTTCTGCAGCTGCTTGCTCTGACTTTATCCCATCAAGATTGCCTGCCATTTATTTTCGTATTAAGAGAAAGGTAGCCCATATAATCTGTTTCTTCCACCTGTTTCCATAAGAGCAATAAATACTGATTTTCTTAATTAAAATTAGAGAAAGAAGGGGAAAAAGAATTTACTACTTATGATTTCACCTAGCTTCTATTTATCTACCATGTCTTTTTTTTTATTTAGAAACTGAATGTCCAAACAATTGAAGAAAAAGAAGCAGAACACTCTAAGACAAGAGGTACAGTGTATGTTGTTCGTCTTCATTAGACAATCCAATGCCTTGCAGAGAAGAAAGCATTACTTGGCGTGGTGAATTTAAGGCTCTGTGGCAACTGACAGGATGAAGAAAGGCATTGCTTTCCTCTGATGCACACAGCCTCCTTCTCCCAGTCCTCTTCAGCCAAGAAGTAGGTGCTTCATGATTTACATACCCAGTGTCTGGGCCTAGCCATGCAGTTACAAGCAATTCTGCAGCAAAGTTACAGAGAACAGGTAAAACATGTAAACCATAAGACACATTTTCCAAGTCATCCCTAAAAAAAATTTTAAAAATATAAAAAAGCACAACAATAGCAAACAGTGACCTGGAAATCACATATTTTCTTCAATCAACAAATGACCAGCAAGCTTTGAAAAGGCCACCACTGATCCTGTTGAGGTTAACTGCTACTACACACCATATTTCATCATGAGCATGATCTAGGTAGTGTAGAAACTGTTGGAAGGTGATCCTTTGAAACTTGCCAACACATTACAAATGTAGGGTATTTGACTAGAAACTAGTATTTGCAAGCTGAAATTATATTCTATTATCAAGTACTGCACTATGAAGGTAGGAGTTTTACTGGTTTACAAATGCAGGGGTTTTTGTTCAGTTACTCTTTTGCAGGGATACATGATACTACTACAGGGAAACATACTATTATTAAAGGACAATTACCTTTAAAGTGCTGTGGTTTTTGAATCTGTTGGCATTCCATACACTGCAAGAAAACCAGTGTGTTTGTTTCTAAACAGTATATCTGACAGTTTCACCAAAATAGGATAAATTTTAAACCTCACTTCTAAGTGCTACTTTAGAAAATGCCTGAAACCACACTGATGGAAAGAGTAGGCAAAGTGACAGATCTAAAACTTACTGTTCTCCCTTCCTCCTCTTTTGAGCTGCAATTTACCACCCAGCTAATAAATAGATGTGAGTTAAAATTATAAAATTAAGTTCATGTGCCTTATCTGTCCCACCCCCATCCTGTAACAGCTGCAGAATTTCCTCCTCCACCTTGCCATGTTCTTGCTGCACTTTATCTATCTACAGTTTTATACCTATTGTGGGTATAACCTCAGTGAAGCCTATAATTAACAGTTGAGGGTCATGGCAGTATCTGAAAAATGCATCCAGGAGGGACCCCCTAAGACAACTGGCTGGCTCAGACATGCCCATGGACTGCAAGCACCACACAAGAGAACTGCAGCTCCTTTGAACAAATACGGCATGTTTTACTCATTGCAAACAGCAGCTCTTTGATTTAGTGCTATCAGGATTATTGGTGTACAGTCTTCACTTCAGTGTTTAAATACATCTGCTTTTAAGACCTCACATGCCATTTCAGTGGAACAGATTCAAGTGAATTCAGTAAAGCAACCCATAAAAGAACACCAGTTTTCCCATTTAACTACCCAAAGCAGCCACTGTTTGGGGCAGAAGCCTCCATATATGCCTAATGTTTCACACTTGGCCATGTCCCCATCCTTCTCTAACAGCCTCTTGGTGACCACACTTGTCCAGAGTGATAGAGATATGTTCCAGGTCCTCCTCAGCCTGAAGGGAAGAGGACACCATCTGTTACTCTGACAGCCTAGGGACATGCCCAAACTACCAAGCAGTTGTTGCAGGATTCAAGAGCCCCGAGGCAAAAGTAAAGAACTTGCTGTAGTTCAAGGAGAAAACAAGACCTGGTGGTCTTTGTATTCAAAGTCTGACCAAGACCATCTACATTTACACAGAGATCAAGTCCCCAGCTAAGAGACCTAAGCAATTCTACGAAGTCAAACCCTTAAGAGCTCTCCTCTTTTATGTTATGAATGTCATGTGCCTGGTCATCTGATGCCTCCTTCAAAAGGAAGGATAGAACATTCTTTATACTGTCTGGTAGCTAGGCTGTTCCTCAAATATATAAAGCTACTGGCTCAAACCCTGTCTTAAATGGTTTGCCGCAGAACCCCAGCAATCAGTACAGCACTTCGCTCGCATTGTGCAGCACTCTTACACAGTAAGTTCTTCTCTTAAATCACAGATGCCTGCATGTGGGCTCATGAGGTATATTTCCTTGAATGCCTTTCCCCAAGTCAGACACTTAGATTCCCTTACACCAGCAATACCACTCTGACCCTTTAATATCAAAATGGCAAGCACATTTAAAATAGCATTAACAGAGATTGCATTGTTACGATCCAACTCCTTACACAGATGCTTCATCCCTGAACCACTGAACAGCATCCATGGCTGTAATACCATACTGTTCAAGTGCGCTCCTCAAGTCCAGACCTGATTCGCAATGACAACCACAATCACTGAAGACAGAAGGCAAGAGCATGACTGAACATCAAAAATGTTTGTGTAATGAAGTGCTTCTTGACAGGGGGCAGTTGGTACCTTTGCGCCAGGGGAAAACTGTCACCATGACCAGACAACATCTGCAACATGTCAGATAGTTAAATGATTGATAACATGATTCCCTGCGGTAAATCAAGTTTATGCCAGCTCTAGTCTAGAGGCTCAATGGTAAAACCACTGGCTGTGAATAGCAATTTGGCATTGGTTTATGAGCCTATTTCCCAAGATTACTTCCCCCCAGTTCATGCTATGTGACCAGAGATCTTTAATGGAAGAAGGGCTGCATCTCATGGGTGCTCACTGACTGTAGCTGATGTTTTATAGCATTGCTCTTCTCTCTAGGCTCGTTAAAAATTACGGAACACACCTACAGACCTGAAAAGGCTCCTCAGTTATTTGAGGACAAACCTTCAAAGCTACTTCAACACCTGAAAATGCATTTCACTATATAGTGACTTTCCCAAAAAGTTCCCCATACAGCTAAGTGATCTATCTCCAGTAAAACCAAGCAGCAAGAAGTACCAACTGTGTTTGTAGTGCTACTTGGTAAACACATACTACAAGCTCCCTGTAACTAGTTACAGGACCAGACTTCTGCCCAGCAGACAGAGCATCTCAAGCACATTTTCAGACAAATATTAGGGGAAGAAGTGTAGGATTTTCCAGCAGAAAAGATCTTTATCCTTCCTAAAAAAATAAGTTTGCTGCTAGAAAATAGTCAGATGAATGACTGCTTCCTGTTCAACTTTCTCCACCAGGACACTCATAATCACAGCCCATAAACAGGCAAGAAGTTAATTCTGCTTGAAACCCTAAAATAAGAATCCACACAAAGTTCCAGCAAATAACTTGAGCTATATGAAAGCATTCTTCAGATATTTCTGCAACCACACTTCAAACTCCATTCAAATCCCGACAATTGTTAACACGAAGAAAAAAAAAAGCCTTCCCATCCTCCCATCATAACTCGATTTGGGATAATCTTTTGATGTTTATAGTTGAGCCTCTTTCCAATCACTCTGTCCTCAGATTTTTCAGAAGATTAAAACAGAAGATAAAAACAAACAAAAATATTTTTCAGTTACAGCATTGTAAGCAAAATCCACCAAGACCCCCATCCAAACACAGCAAACAGATGTCTAAAGAGCTTGCTTTCTGCTAATCTTTTTTTGCGTCACTGTTTAACAGTCTTTTGCAGTAAGGTGGTTTGAGGTGGTCCAGTTGCTTTTGTCTGCCTTTGAGCAATAGCTCACAGGCACATAACAGCAAGGAAGCTTTTCCTTCATTGGAGCTGTGAGCAATAAACACTCCAATATTGCCAGCTGAACGACAGCAACAGTAGCACTGAAGACACTGAGTGCAGCGCTAAGTGCCACACATACAGGGCTTAGTGCTGCATCAGAGACATCTTCCAGCTCTGAGGGCTTACTAGGAATATAGCACTCTGTGAGGCACAACGTATTATGAATAGAGAACCTCTATGCTGGTGTTAGTATTAGGGACCATCTTGATATTCATCGGGACTTTTAAAATCCAAAAGGCAAGCAATCTAGTTCAAACTATGAAGGGGTAATTACTGAGCAAATACAACCCCTCACAGGGCTGTAGCAAAAGAGTGCTTTGTACAGTTACAATAAGTACAGCAGTATCAAACAATCATTAATCCTCACTAGAAGGTTTTTTTTTTTTGTTTTTTTTTTGTTTTTTTTTGTTTTTTTACCCTGAATGCTATCTTTAAGGAGTAGAATTGTGTTATTACATCTCACAGAACACTTCAGCTAGCCTGTGTGGACAAGGGAGAGCAACAGCAAAAAATCCCCTCACTGCATGAACTCTATCCAGCTGATAAAATGCAGGCAACATCTGAGGAGAGGTCACAGAGAGCCTGGTGCATTACACCTGGACTGCCTCATCTCTGCAAGCAGCAGAAAAACACAATGAGGATTTCTTCTGCTTTCCCCATTTGGCCTTATCCACAAGCCATGATGTCAGCTTCTCATAAATCCCTCCACCAGAGACCATGCCACTACACTGCTTTTTGTCTCAGGTTTACACCTCAACTAAAAATACAGCTGAGCGTAACACCTGCACAACACCTAGTCAAAACTTACTTGCTGCCATCCTTAATTTTTCTTTTGCTGCTAAGAAAGGAATACACATTTGTTAACAAAGCATCAGGTCTTTTGTAACAGGCAATAGCCACCAAAACCAGGTGCTGGGTAAAGCATAGTTATGGGTATCTCTACTGATACCCAAGGAAAGAGTTGTTGGATCTGCCCTCTGAACCTGCCCAGCATTTGACTGGCTAAACTATAAAGAAGTCATCATGCCTTACAATTTTGTTAATAAAAATACTAGTTTGCCCTACAGAACTTTTCCACCAAAAAAAAAAAAATGACAAGCAAAATTTTTCAGCTTATTTATTTACAACTGATCTGTACGTGCTTAGTACTATTTACATTTTTTCCTTAATTGTAATCCTTCCCAGGACACTATTTATAAAGTTTACATCAGTATCCAACTACAAACAAAGCACTTTTTTCCATGAGCTCTAAAAGATAGCTTTCACACCGTTTACTAAATCCTTCTTTCTACATAGCAAAATACCAAAAACATCTTTAATGTTTTCTTCTTTTTTTGGGGGAAGGTGGGACAATAAATGATTCTCCACTGGTGCACATGGTACTTCAAAGGGCAAAATATTGCTTTGTTTTATGCTTTGAAGGAGTATACACACTCGTGGAGATCTATTTATCGGAAGACAGGGTTTAACAGAAACTGTTTCAGACTCCCCATCCAGCAGAGTCCACCTCTCCAGTCCGCCACCTCTGCCAGGAGGTACAGTGGAGCCTCCCTGGGTTCCCAGCCCGGGAAGTACCCGGCCCTGCCCAGTTGCCCCTTCGAAAAGCGAAGGTTACGTTGCGTGCCAAGCGCTCCCCACACTCCAGATTGCCGGGTTGGCTTTCCGAAGGGGCTGCGGCGATTTCCCCCCAGCCATCAAAGCCTCCCCTGCCGCTCCCCAACGGCCGCCCTCCCGCCCAACGGCCTCTCACCTCGCTCATGTCGCGCGGCAGCCCGGCTCGTGGAAGCCCGGCTCGTGGAAGCCCGCCCGGCACAAGCGCTCCCACCGCCCCACGCCGCCCGTTAAGAAGCGGTGCCCCGCGCCCAGCCTGGACCGCGCCAGCCAATGAGCGCCGCGCCCGCACCGCCCCTCTCCCCCCGACCTCGCGCCCCCATCCTAGGGGGCGCGGCTCCCCCTGGCGGCGGCGTCTGGTGCCCGCGGGCCGGGGGTCTCGTCCTTCTCAACCGGGAACCCGCCCCGGCCGCCTCCTCCCCCTCGGCGGAGCGGGCAGGGCGGAGGTGCTGAGGAAGAAGCCCCGCTTCACGCTCGCCCTCACAAAACGATCGATGAAAAAAAAACCGGGAGCGCTGCTTTCCCCAAACGCCCGGCACAAGCAGAGCTCCCCTCGGGGGGATCCTGTAGCAGCATCCCTATGGAGGAAGGAGACCACCACCGAGGGACGCATCTTGGGGTGGGAGCGGCCCTTCAAATAGTATGTACTGGAGGTAGCCTGAAAATGCGAATTAATGCATACTGATCGGGTTAAGTAGTCAGTTTAATGACTCTCTCCACCATCTGGATTTGTACTTCATTACTGAGGAGCTCAGCAAGTCACAACGTGCATCTCACTGCCAGTTCTGTTGAGATAGCATTTCTTCATTGAGCTGCTGCAGATGTATGGAGGAGTCCTTTTGATATTTTTTCAGAATAAATAATTAAACCAAAACTTTGGAAAGTGTGCTGCTGCACTCCAGCATGCATCTTTTGTTGGAGCACAATTACTATATTGGGCAGTACACATTCAGATGCTTTGACTCATGTATCTGTGAAGAAATATAGATTTAATTTGCTCTGGGAATGCATTTAACTCCCTCAATTTTTTTCTCAAATCAATAAAAAAGTTAAAGCATTATTTTGGAGATCCCAAGAAGCTTGCCAAACCGTATCACTTCCAGGGGCTACCTTGGAGCAGACTCTTCTCTACATCAAAATCTGTGTTCAGGGCCAGTCTTAATAAAAGAGACAATGAAATAAATTTTGTGAGACCTTTCTGGAAACTGTCTTTTCCCTTTGATTTGCAGAGGCACAAGCACTGCAGCTTCACCTTCCCATATCACCCACCAATAGATGTGCAATGATAAAGGGGCACATGAGTCATTCTCTTGCAGTCACCACTGCCATGGCTTTTAGTCTGCTTCTGCCCAAATGCCTGCCTGGACCTTGCCTGACCATGCAGTCCTTCTAGTGCTCTTCCCCAACTGGTGCAGGCTGGGCTTCTCCACCGGAGGATGAGGAGGTTCCTCAGGCAGGAGAACCATGAACATGTATCCTGGGAAGAACATAGGGATGCTGTGCAGATATGTAGGAATGAGATCAGGAAAGCTAATGCACAGCTGGAGATTAATTTGGCAAGGTATGTGAAGAAGAATAAGTGCTTTTACAGGTACATTGGCCAGAAAAGGAAGATAGGAAGAAAATTTACCATCCTGGTAAATAAAATGGGGAAGCTAGTGACAACCAACATGTAGAAAGCTGAGGTACTCAACATATTTTTTGCCTTAGCTTTCAACAATAATCTCTGACAATCCCCTGAATCTCAGGACAGGGGCTGGAGGGATGAAGTTCCTCCCACAGAAAATGAAGATTGGGTTTGAGACCATCTGAAGAACCTGAACATACACAGGTTCATGGGACCTGACAAGATGCATCCCAGGGTCCTGATGGAATTGTCTGATGTAGTTGCCAAGCTACTCTCCATCACATCCATGACAGTCAGGCAAAGTCCCTGGTGACTGGAAAAAGGGAAACATTCCCCACTTTTTTTAAAAGGCTAAAAAGATCATGGAGAAAATCCTCCCGGAAGACATCAAAACATATGGAAGACATCAAAACATATGAAAGACATGAAGGTGATGACAGCCAACATGACTTCAGAAGGCAAATTGTGCCTGAATAATCTAGGGGCTTTCTATGATGAAATGGCTGCATAAGTGGACAAGGAAAAAGCTACTGATGTCATCTACCTAGACTTCTGTAAGGCCATTGATATGGTGTGTGCCCTCCAATGTTCTTGCTGATAAACTAGAAAAATATGGGTTTGATGGGTAGACTGTTGGATAAGGAACTGCCTGAATGACCATGTTCAATGAGTTGCAGTCAATGGCTCAGTGTCCAAGTGGAAACCAGTAATGAGTGGTGTCCCTCAAGGACCCATACTGGGACCAATACTATTTATATCTTAATCAGTGACACAGACAGGGGGACTGAGGGTATCCTCAGCAAGTCTGCAGATGACAGCAAGCCAAGTGGTGCAGTTGATTCACTAGAGGAAAGGGTTGCCATCAGAAGGACCTTGACAGGCTTGAGGAGTTCACAGACCCATGTGAACCTCAAAAAGTTCAACAAGGCCAAGTGCAAGGTCTTGCACCTAGGTCAGGGCAACTCCCAGTATCAGACTGGGCAGTGAATGGACTGAGAGCAGCCTTGTGGAGAAGGACTTGGGTATACTGGTAGATGAAAAGCTAGACATGAGCCAGCAATGCGCACTCACAGCTCAGAAGGCAAACAACATCCTGGGCTGCATCAAAATAAGCATTGCCAGCAGGTTGAGAGGGGTGATTCTGCCCCTCTGATCTTGCAAGACACCACCTGGAGTACTGTGTTCAGCTGTACAATCCCAAGCTCAAGAAAGACATGAATCTATTGGATTGGGTCCAGAGGAGGGCCATAAAAATGGTCAGAGGACGTGCTACACCTCTCCTATTAGGAAAGGCTAAGAGAGTTGGGGTTGTTCAGCCTGGAGAAGAGAAGGCTCTGTGTTGACCTTATTGTGGCCTCTCAGTTCTTAAAAGGGGCTGATAAGAAAGACGTAGGGAGACTTTTTACCAGGACCTCCACAGGTCTGTGGATCTGAAGGTGACACAAGCTGGAGTGAAGGTTGATAGCAGGAGGGTAGTAGATGAGTGTTTTGCCTCCTGCTCCCTTCAGGGTGCTAGGAAAGTGGAAGAAGCTGAGGGCATGTGTTGGAAGTGGGTGCTGAAGTCCTGAGCTGGAGAAAGAGATAAGCTTTCTCTGAAGAAGAAGGAAGATCACTGCCTTTTATGTCACTTGAATTCCCAGGTTGTCAAGACCTGACCTGCCTACCTTTGAGAATTCACTCTTATCTGTTTACTTAAACTGATAAACATATTATTGCATTAGCTCAGAAACTCACTGCCCTGCCTTCTGGGCAGGAATAAAATGCTAAATTGTGATTTATCCTTGCTCTAGAGAAACTTGATGGCTTCTGACAAGGTACGAGCCAGCATAGTTCTTCTCAGTCACAGATGCAATTACTAGCCTAATCCAGCTAATAGGACTTTCACAGTCTTAATTTTCAGCTAAGATATCTGGGATCCCAGCCTTGCAGGGAAGTAGGGGGTTGGACAAGCGTTGTGTGAACCCATGCAGCCTTTATCCAGCAGTGGGAGGCAGACTTTCATTTGCCCAGTAAAACACAGTGGCATATTTGTAGTTTGTGACATTATCTGGCTAATATTTGATCTTCTTTAACCTGAGCCAGTGCCGTGTTTGCAGATATGTACATTTCCTTTAAAAAGCAATCCACAGCACAAGGTGGTTAGAGAAGAATCACCTCACCAAACACATGGATGTATGATTTTTCGGTATAGGTTCGCTATGAATCCTGCCATTCACAACTGAAGATCACAATGCTGCAGGGACTCTACCTTTTATGAATTTGAAGCCTGCACAGAGCGCTTCTCCCTGCCCCTGGGTTTCTCCAGGTTACTAGCAATAACAAAAGAGGGGAAAGACCTCATTTAAAATATCATCTTTGGTTCGCTTTCATTATGGCAATATTCCCAGGACCTCTACCAGCATCTGGCATTTTTTACAACTTATATTAATTGTCTCAGCTCTTGTTGTGATGGGACCATAAGCACTTACTGTAAGGACTTACCGTAAGCATGGTAAGTGTTCATTGCATGAATACCAGTTTGTTCTGCAGCATCAGAAGAGTCAGTACAGTGTAAGGACCAAAATAAATATGATGAAGTTCAGCGCCTGAAGAAGTTTTTGTATTGTGTGACAACATTTTTTAGGGAAAAGTTAATTGTGAGTACATTGCATTAGTATTCATACTCTGACAGGAGTGCCGTTTGATCTGTCAGCTTATACAAGGCACTATGCTAACACAATTAAAGGGCTATCCCTGAGCAAAGGGCTCACAATTGCATGAAAAGTGATACAGACCACTGAGAGAAAAATCTTTCCAGTTCCCACTGGCACTAATAGGAGTCCTATTGGTCTCACTCTTCACTATCAAAATAAATGTGTCAAATTCAAGCACAAAATCTGATCGTAACAATTCAAGCTGTACTCCCCTGTGCACAGAGAAGCACGTTATCAGAGAAGGCTCTTTGTCATTATGAAATGTTTTTATTTTCTTACCTGTTTTGAGGAGTTCACAGCTTCCAGAAGAGGCACACTGGAAAGCACACTAAGCTGTATCTGGTGAAGCCCAGAGACCCCATGGCACTCAGCCCCATGCCCTCACTGTAGTACCCACCCACTGCAGGGCATCCCTGCAGTACTGGTTCAGTACCTGTGCACAGGATTGACATGAGCTGGCATTTTGAGGAATGAGTTGCCCAGATTAGCTAGGGGGAGAAGCGGATAAGGGTGGAAATCCCTCCTGTCTCCAGGTCCTGGGTTAAATTTGAGTTCACAGGCAGGTGCCACTCTTTTCAAATAAAGCACCAGGTGTGATCTCTTTTTCTAGAGCAATGATAGTGATGGCAGTATTCTCCCTGCAATGACTTCTTTGCTCTGAGGACAGCTTGTATGTATTAGAGCATGAGACAGGCTCCTGAGTGAGCATAGGACTGCCTTCTCCCCAGTGAAAACCCTTGACATGCAGATGTGCTGGTCAAGGCTCCGTGTGTTCTCTCTATCTCTCAACAAATCTTGTTTCCTGCCTCCCATGTCTGAATTTGAAACACTGCAGAAAAATTCCATGGCCAACTAAAGCAATCTAGATATAAACTGTGGGCTGAAAAGTCATGTGCCTTTCCTACTTCTAAGTGTGGACCTACTGAACTTAATAGCTCTTGAGCAAACACAGATGCACAAATACATCCTAATCTTGAGTACAACCTGAGCTCTGACATTTTGATTTATGAGCTAACTTATCTTGACATATCTTGAGTTCTGGAAATGCATCAGCAACTTGAATTTTTCAGAAAGCTCTTAGAATAAAGTTAACCTTAATATTTGTTTTATTTATATTCTGTCATTTATGCTGTCTGATGGCAATGAGTTTTAGTTTTGAGGTATCCCTTTGCTGGCAATCTTTTCAACCTATGGCAATCCTTTAACTTAAGGGTGCCTCAAAGCTCAGCTTTTACGTAAGTGCACAGCTAAGTAGTGGCACTTCTAAACAGAGAAATTGCTCTAAGCTGATCTATTTTCAAGAGCCGTTATATTCTGAAAATTGACACCTTCTTATTCATCATGTCTGCACTGGATATGTGTTCAATCTTGTCTGCTGGCATATGACTGCAATTTTACTGCCTTTTACTCCCACTTACCTGAAAGATTCAGCAGAGAGGAAAGCATCTGAGGTGGATCCTGAAGTAGAAAGGTTCAGAGACTTCCAAGGAGATTCACCTGTGCAAAGAGACTGAAGACAGCTCTCCTCTGCAAGACTGGCCAATGCATTATCGGAGAACCATGTGTTGCACGTACAGAACTGAAGAGCTAATTGTGCATTCTATCTTTGTAACTGGCAATGACACACAACTGCACAGCCTTGCTTCGCTTTAGATCCTGTCATTGAAGGTGTCTAATAAGAGAAGTGGTTTTATTAGAAGTATGGTTGGCTCCAGAATTGCTCCAGAAGTGACATAGAATGCAGAGGAAGATGACAGATTAGTCTGCTGCATTTTTCAGTCTAAGTCTGATCAAATAAAATCTATCCAAATAAAGAAATAAATAAATAAAAATAGGGCTCTGCCTTTGAAAGGTGTTCCATATTCCATCTCTTTGATAGAATAGATTTGAATTTTGACTGTGACTGCAAAAGCTGACATTTCCCAGCACTTGAGGTCAGTACTCTGAAATGAAACCTATGTCTCTTGCTGGTTTTATACACTATGATTTTTTAAAAAGAAAGAACAACTTCATACAAACTTTATGAAAAAAAAAAAAAAAAATTTGTCTTCCAACTGAAATCAAGGATGTTGATTTCAAACAGAAATTTTTAATTTCAGAAACACATGTGTCTTTGATTACTGGAAAATAGAATGGGATCTGAAACATGACCTTAATTACATGTTGTAATTATAGGCTTTGGTTTTCTCCTTGATAGTAATAGTTTTAACAAGCATAGCCCTAGACACTGCATGATGTATGACCAGTCATATCATACATATCAGCTAATTTGCCCAAGTAAAAATTCTAAAATGTAGAAAAAAGGCTGTTTCCACAGGCTTAATTCCCATTAGTATCTCTTTTTACCTTTTAATTAAGAAGCCAATGGCTGTGGGTAGTTAAGCAACAAAATACCTTTGAAGATCTGGGCCTTAGTGCCTTTGTTGTAATATAACCTTTGCAATAGGAATGAGTCAATGGTTCCAACAAAATCTTATCACTGTCCATGTCACAAAAATATCAAATGTCATTTGGAAAAATTGAGTTCTTTGAGTTGCATGATGACTTCCTGTACAGTGTGAGTCATCTTCTATCCTAAAAAAAGAAAAACCCCGCCCAAATATAAGTATCAGTTTTTCAGTCTGGCCAAAGAATCTTGATGGATGTCATTCACAGATGTGTCCTTAACTTTGTTGTAGGCAAAGCCATTCTCAGTTTAAGCCCTAAACCTTTCAGAGCCTGAAAAATGTTATGGATTTTGACTCTTTGATTGTCTTTGTTTTGCAGAAGCCAGAGAATGTGCAAATGTGTAGCATTCAGATGTTACTTGGCACTTACCCATGGCAGTTAACTTTTTAATTAAAAGGTAAAAAGACATAATAATTATCAGTTAACAATTTTCAATCTCTGTACAGACAAAGCAGTTAATGTGATTAAAAAGATCCACAATTATAACATGCAGTACTGAGAGAGAAAGAAGTTTAAAGTATACTCCTTCCCTTACTTTACTTCAGTCACTTTGGGGAAATTAAGGTTAAGGAAAAATTCTCTGCGCTCAGCATCTCTTTCTGTGACCTTTGGATTAAATAAATAATGGAAAAATCAAACTCCTTCCCTAAAAAATTCTCAGTGCCATCTTACAGAAATAAATTCTTTCCGGTACAGTCTGAGAGCATTAGGTGTTGCACATATGTGTGTGTGTGTGTTTGTGTGAGGGTGAAATAAGACTTCTAGGAAAGTCTCATTGTCTTTTGACTATTACAGAGGGGTCAGGGAGCCCTTTCCCCTTTATTTACTCTATAAATTCTTATTCAGCTCTGAGAATGGCTCTAGAAGGTTCCCAGCTTCTAGAAGGGGCTGAAGTATATTGCAAAGGTAACATCACTGCCAGTATTAACCTCTGCATGAAGTTCAGGGATCTCAGTCTCTACTCCAGCTGAAGAAAGCTAGTTTGACCAAAAATGAAGGGTAGTGCTATAAAACTCCTTCCAATATGCATCACCTGGCAGTGCTGCTGTGACTGATGAAGCTGCTCGGGTTTTTCTCTTGGTCTCTATAACAGCATAAAGCTGAAGTTCAGAAGAGTTTCTGTCCTGTTTGTTTTTCATCTTTAGACAGGTTAGAGGCTTCAAATTGACCTCTGATTTTTGTATCACATCACTCCCATATTTTGCCAGGGATTTTACAGGAAAAAAAAAAAAATCAAGACATTAACACCATTTTTTTTCCACTTAACGCAGAAACCTTTTTAGTGCTGTATTGATAATAATTGTACATAACATATTCCAGTAAAAGGAAGTTAAACTCACCAGGTTAAGTGACCCATAATTAGCAGATGCCAAAATGAGGATAGCAATGTGAACATACTTCATCCCTGCTCTTCCCTCATGTAAATACATGTTGGGATTATTCAGTTTCTCAGAGGGTAGAAACCTGTCTCTGCTGCACAGAGTAGACCAGGTTAGGGCATGGATCAAGACAGAGCAGTTAGCTGGAGAGGGAAAACCTTATCAAAGTTAGGACTCATATACAGCAGGGTAAATAAAAAGGAGTATTCATCTCTATTACTAAATATCTTAATTTAAATATATTTATGAATTGATATGTGAAGCTTTGGACTTTTTAACTGCAGCTTCAAGGGCCTTTTGACCCTTACATACCTGTTTTTTCAAATTGAGCTGGTTAGAATGCTGCATACAATATTGTCTGGAGGTAGGAAGCACACTATGGGCTCGATACTTCAAGAGGTCCCATCTAGTCCTATTTCCTACATTTAGTTTATTCACAAAATGAGATCTCTTCCACTTGTCAAGGTAAAAATATTTACTTAACATTCAGAAATTGAGCTAGTCAAGGAAAATGCAAGATAAGCACTTTCTAATTTCTGAGCCATTAAGTGCAACAACAGACTGAGACAGATGTGATGACTTCTAGAAATACCCATTTAGTAATGGGCACTCTCAGAGACCCAAAACCAGGCACTTTAACTCAGCCTGTTCTGTGCCACTGAGTTAAATCTCTCCTTTTAGCAATGGTTAGTTTGCTGAGAGGAAAATGAGGCATGGAAAGTAAAGGAGTCAAAAGTATGAGAGAAAACAATGGCTATGTGTGTTCATCATCTAAAGACCTACACTGATGAATAGGTATAGCTAATTTGGCTTAATCTTTTTAAATTAAATTAGTTGCATTTTTTATGTTAAGAAATGTGTATGGATACAAAAGCAACTCCCAGACAACTAATGAATGACCCCTCTCTAAAAGCACCTTACTTTTAACAGAAAGAAATGTTTAGTTCTGTTTCTTTAATCTTTCTTCTACAATATCTGTGTTACCAATAATAACACCTTGTTAGCTATTTCCTATGGGATACAGTGACATTTCAGCTTAATGGCTGATGACTTTTCTGAGGGCACTGTCCACTTTCTATCCTTGCTAGAAAGTATTCTCACTTTGACCCAATATCTATAATTGAGGTGTTATTAAGTAAAGGGTTTTGTAAAGGTCAATATAACTCAAATAGAATCATGAACACAAAAGAGACATGGTTCTCTGTCCTGACTCACTGCAGTGCCATTTTACTGAGAATAGAGTTTTCCTTGGTGGTATTTTTAAAGCACCATCAGGAAGGGCTGGGCTCTCAGGGATCTCTCTGCAGACCATGAAAGGACAAGTTTCCTCTGAGGGAATTGTAGGACATAACTGAGCACCAGTATTTGTGTCCTGGCAGAGCATCTCTCTCTCTCTCTCTCTTTCTGTGTCTCCCTCTCCTTTAACTTGCTAGTTAGATGAGGGAAAGGAAAGCACACAAAGATATTTTTTAGTAATTGTGGATATACCAAAGGACTGGCGCAGAAACTCTTCCTTTAAAATCACGGAATCATAGAACGGTAGGGGTTGTAAAGGACCTCTGGGGATCATCGAGTTCAACTCCCCTACCAAAGCAGATTCACCTAGATCAGGTTGTACAGGCACATGTCCAGGAAGACATTTTGAAAGTCTCCAGAGAAGGAGCCTCCATAACCTCTCTGGACAGCCTGTTCCAGAGCTCCATCACCCTCACAGTAAAGAAATTTTTCCTTATGTTTAGCTGAAACTTCTTGTGCTCTAGTTTGTGCTTTTTGCCCCTTGTCCTGTCACTGAGCACCACTGAAAAGAGTCTGACCCCATCCTCTTGACACCTGCCCTTTATATATTCATAGGCTTGATAATATCCCACCTCAGTCTCCTCCAGGCTAAACAGACACAGGTCTCTCAGCCTTTCCTCATAAGAGAGATGTTCCAGTCCCTTCATCATTATCTTAACCCTCCACTGGACTGTCTCTAGTAGTTGCCTGTCTCTCTTGAACTGCAGAGCCCAGAACTGGGCACAGCACTCCAGATATGGCCTCACTAAAGCACAGTAGAGGGAGAGAGGAACTTCCCTCAACCTGCTGGTCATACTCTTCTTCTTCACACTCATCTTCTCAAAGTGATGAGTCTTCTATGGATGGCAATGGGGGAGAGCTAGGCCAAGCTGTTGGTTCCCCCAATTCCAACCTCACAGGCTGTGTATCTGATACTGTGCAGTTTCTCAATTATTTTTTTTCCTATATTCCCTCTTTAAAATGCAAGCTAGGTCACATGTAGCTTGTTTAATGCTAGCTGTGGCACAGAAGTTAAAAATAGCTGCATCATTGTTACTTAGGACCAGAAAAAAAGCACAGTTAGATTTAATGTATTCTTGTGTAATTGGTTTGTCCCTGTGCAGCTCTAGTGCAATGAAGCTTTGAGGGTTCTACGATTTACCCTGTTACACTATGGTCTGACCAAAACAAAAGTCTAGTACATACTCCCTCAAAAGATCAGAAAGAAAATAATTTTGAGTTAATTTGAAGCATCTCAAGCACTAAGGTGGACTTGGCAGCATGATGGAGGACTGCTATCTATGGCTCTAATGGGCTTACTAGCTCTGATCTCAGCTGAAAAATTCAGCAGAAGTCCTGGATTTACATTTTTCAGGCATTTTGTTTTTATGAATAATAAGTAAGTTCATTTATATAAATTACTTGAAGGAGTTTGTGAAGGTCAGTGCATCTAATCCCAGGTTCTCTTAAATATTTAGCTTATAATCTCTTTGTATTTAAAGTTTCAGAAACTGAAACTTTAATGATGTTATGCAACAGTAAACAATGAGTTCACCTGACACCGAGGAAGGGAAGAGTATTAAATAGCATACCTCTTATCCAGGAAAGTCCAAAAAATTGTTAGATTATTTTACAGAGGGCATTGCCATTTTCTTGAGCATTTGTCTACCTTGGTTCATATTTCACACAGATTCACAGAATAAAAGAATTTATGTCAAAAGGGATTCCAGAGGTAATCAGCTTCCCCAGCTCAGTCCACGGCCAGCATCAGTGAGATCCTTACATTGCCCCAGGGACAGCTATGAAATACGGCCCACATAAAGAAACGTAGTGCAACGATTTGATATAAACTTCTGGATGCCATGTGCAAGAGATTCTGACCTAAAGCCCGGAAATTTTATGTTTGTTTGTGCGTGTGCTTTAGCTTTGCCTATAATGCATTGTTATGTTGCCAGGTGACATGGAATTAGATACGTGAAAATATTTTTATACAAATTTAAGACGAGTAAAGAGGGCGTCTGTGTGTACAATAAATTCACTGTAGTTGTAGGAATACCTCATCAGTCCAAATGCACACTGTCAGGGTTCCCACTGCCATCTGGTCATGGGTTGTTCCTTGAGTGGAGGACCAGCCTCTGTAGTTACTTGATTGTGGAGTTATATCAGAATACAGCTGTCCTTTCATGGTCTGCAGAGAGATCTCCCCCTGCATGTGACTCTTAATGGTGCATCTCTAGAGGTCACAACACTTCTTGGGCTTTGAAGTATACCCAAGTTTTCTGGGAGACAGAAAACCTTCAAATCCAGGCCCTGAGGGAAAGGGCTGCCTAGTGTTCGACCTCTCTTACACTGATGCAGGAGTAAAACTCTGACAGTCCTGCACTAGCCTCTACAAGTGTTTCAGGATCTGTAATTAATTCCAAAACTTTACTTCCTAATGGGATTTTTTTGTTGTTGTTTTCTCTTGAGAGCTCAATTTGATGAAGTGCTGATCAGGGCAAGGACTGAGAGTAGGTGAAAGCATATTGTATACCTGTCTTCAAGCTCTTGGGTCATACTCACTAATACCTCATTAAGCAGGACGGTTAATTATACTCTAGGTACTGCATCTGTAAACAGTTTGCTACTTATCTACTTAGATCACATTTAAATTCAGTATTAAAAAGCAGTGACAAAATTCTACCTCTAACCTATGCACCAAATATCATCAATATATGGGGTTCAGTAGGAAAAGGCAATTACCAGTAGTATCAAACTGGAGAGGAAGTCATGCATGATTTGATTCTTGGGAAAGCTGTTAGCAGAATAGGCCATTATCTTCTCTCAGTCATTCCAGAAGATCTTCAATGTAGTGTCTTTAAACAAAGTATCTTCAAATGAATGAGGTTTGGTTTACAACAGCAGAGAAGACATCAGAGTCAGCTTCTTTCTACTTTCTGATACTGAAATGTGCCTTCCCTCCCTGTCCCTCTTCTCCTTCCTCCCTCACTGATGCAAAAGAAAGGGAACTGTTTTGGACTGTGACCAAGAGCATTGCCAGAATACATTTCTTGCTAGTTTCAATTAAGATCATGCAAAAAGATGTGCAAGCACATAAACATCCCAACTCATGTTCATTTCCATATTAGACGTTTATTGCTCTTGTTCCATTATACATATTCCTAATTTAAAGGAGGACATGACTGATGCCTAGAGAACAAGGTAATTATTACATTCTTTGTAGTTTTTGTATT
Organism: Megaceryle maxima; assembly: GCA_024605025.1. NCBI lineage: Eukaryota > Metazoa > Chordata > Aves > Coraciiformes > Cerylidae > Megaceryle > Megaceryle maxima. The sequence continues at coordinate 58,504 of JANHGN010003336.1, forward strand.
TTAAATTATCTTGGCAATAATGTACATTCAAAAATGTACCTAGCTATAGAGAATCATCATACTCTACATACTGAAATGCTAATTCTATCCCAGAGGGAAGGAATCATTAATAAGGTAATGAAATTGCAAGTGTGATAATAGATTGATTACTTATATTGTTGATTATGCCAACTGAACTTTTAGTTAGATTTTTAAGCCTTCAGAAAGTCCTCTTGCTCCTTGACAGGAAAAAAACAACAACCTTGTGCTAGCAATTATATTCACTTGACAACTCTGTTTGCGAAGCAGAAAACACAGCAAACGGAGCAAACTGAGTTCAATGAACTCTTACCTATGAGGTTTCCAGCACAACATCAACTCAGGCAGCATGAGCTGAATGCACTGTGCACCTGCAGTAGGAAAAATGGTATAGTTACAGCCTGGCACTTACATGATGCAAATTGTTACAATTACGGCTCTTCAGTTGATGGTTTTGAGTTAAATTGGTCAATGACCCACAAGTGTGTCTGAAGACAGTGCTTCCCTGGGAAATAAACACACAGAAAATGAGAGATGGTGTGCACTGTCACTCACTTGTCCACTGTGAACATTTATCGTTAAGCAACTACGAAGGACATACCTGGGTGTCTGCTACGCAAATCTCACCCAGCAGCAAAATTAACAAATACAAGCAAAGGAGGGACTTAAGCAACATAACACTGGTAACCCTAGCTTGTGGCTCTTCTTGAGTTTCCCTTTCAAAGCACCATCAATAACTTCATAATAATCTGATGTTAATTCTGTCTACCTCTGCCCTATCAAAATGGATTAGAAGTTGAAATTAAGGAAACTAAGGCTTTATTACTTACTTATTAGTTATGAAGCTGCTTCTCTTGCAATATAAAAAGAGAAGAAAGAAAACCACCCTAGTTTGATAGATGATATTAGAAAGTATTAATTATTTCTGATTGTGTTCATTGCAATAATTGAATTGTATCTGCAGTGTAGAGAGAAATTTGCCAGCAGTTTTGTCACTGTATAAAGGGGATGATGGGAGTGTGAAGGGATATAGATTTCCTTCCTTATTATTTCTGCAGTGCCATGTGGCTGTTTGTGGAGCTTCACAGCCAGCTGAGGAGTCAAGGCACCTGCTCTGAGGCATTTGAGTTTCTGATTAAACAAGTAAATCTATAAGAGGTGACAACAAGCAGAGGGCAGAGGGGAAGAAAAGGATCTTCTGCAAAGAAGAGAAAAAAAGAAAATTTTTTTTTTTAGGGAATAAAACATTATTTGCAGTATTGTAGCTTGGGCATGCATAGTTCAGAGGTGACTTTGTTGCAGCTACTCAGCAGAAAAGCAGTTGCACTGAAAAGGTTTCTGGACACAAGTGATTTGCTTTAGGCATCTGCTTGTGAGCAGTACCATGGTGCTCAGTACCACAGGGGTGAGTGGCTCTGACCTTCCTGTAATGATACGTGCTGGTTGCTCAGTGAGCACAGATTAATAAAGACAGGTGGCTTGTCTCCCTTTTCTCTGTACCACCACTTATAGACTATTTGTGCTCACATGTTATGTGGCAAAGTGAGCGACTGCCCAGCTTCTCCATTTGGGTAAATGATGCTCACACCCTGTGTCCTATAGGCCAGCAACAGTGCTGTGGTCACTACAGAAAGACCCCCTGTGGCAGGACCACCTGAAGGCAATGTTGTGTTTCCCTGTCCTGTGGCAGGATAGCACTTAAATCTGGAAGTAACTCTGTTCCTGAATGTGTGGACAGGGACCCCCACTGTAATGTGCAACCAGTGGGAAACTATAGAATATGAACTGACTGCTTAGTTTGTTTTGTCTGTAAAAACAACTTTTAAATCTTCCCTTAAAATATTTTTTCTTACAACCTGAGGAATCTCTACAGCTGTTTACCAGGAGACTGAGAAAAGGGACCATCAGCAGCACAGGGTGTCAGGAGCAGCAACATGGGGCTGCTCCACCAGGCAGGCATCCTGTGAGCTGCTGGGGACATCAGGACAGGCCAGGGCCAGGTCCTCATGGCAAAGTGCACCGGGATAAAGAGCAGAGCACCTCCAGTGACCATCACCAGGTCAGCCAAAAGCCCTTGTGGCCACACAGGTCTGTAATGGAAGCAGGTTCAAGATCCTGCCAGCAAGTGAAACCAGAGCAGAGCCAGTCAGGTGGAAGGGCTGGGCAGGTTGCCTGCCTGTGGATTGGGTAACTGAGCTCCCATGCCAGGGAACACAGGGTGCATAAGCAAAGGCCCCAGATAAAGCTTCTCACTGCTCTTTCTCACAGCTTAGCTGTTTTCACAGCTTTACATGGAAGGTTATACTACATCACCATATAAGAGCAGAGCTCAGACACTATCAGCTAAACCCTTAGATGTGTGAGGTGGAAGAGGCTGCAGAGACGAATTACAGAGAAAAATGACCATGAAGTCTGTTGGCATACTCAGCGCCCTGACAAACATCTTATGAATGCTGTCAAAATTGCATATGAAAGCTGTCATTTTATTAGATTGCCCCAAATCTCAATTATTAGGTATCATCTCAAAGCAGTGTAAATATATAGGTGTTATGACAGCTTCCTCATCCTTTACCTTGTATTTTCCAGACCTTGTACATCCCAATGTTCCATCCTCTTTAGTACATACATCTTGTAAACACATTTAATACATGCAGCTAATCTTTATACATTTGGAAAAAAAAAATATGGAAGGCTTGGAAAGAATATATTTGCAACTCTGGACAGTCCTAGTGAATAGGAAAGGTCTTTTAATTTAAAAATAGACTTACCTCACTTAAATCAGCAAAGATTTTACATGAACAAAGGGAGCAGAATCTTGACTTGTGATTTAATATAAAATTGTAAGATTTCCTCAAATCTGATTGCACAGTACAATATAGAATGCCACAATTCTTTGCAGGTTCCTAAAGCAAAAGGTAATCAATAATTAGTTCTCATGTTCATATTGCTGATATGAATATCATCAGTAGATTATACTCAGGTGACATTTCTTCACCAAAACACTATGACACTGTGCCACAGAAGCACAGTACCATAGTAAAACCTTGCCTCATGCTTTAAAGCACTGCACCACTCAGCTTTAGTCCCAGTATGACACAATCTATGATGTAACCATCACATATAATTTTAAGGGGAAGAAAAGGGTTAATTTTACTTTCATATTTTTTGCAGTTACTGCTCTTCTTCAGAGTATAGTGTTCTGTTCCACTGAGAGTGCCGCACCCTGTCCTACCACCAGGTGTGAGGACTCCTGGTGATCAACAGTCCCATCCTTGTCACTCTCTTGCATTTGTCCCTCCTTTGGCAATGAATAAAAGTACTAGAGGAAAACAACTGTTCCTCTGCCATCTAGGATGCCACCCCAGTGAGTTGTGATGGCTTGGCACAGACACTGCATCTCTCTTTGTCCTTTTTGAGTTGTTCATTTCACAAATGGAGACTATGAAGCAGAGATCAAATTTAAAGTAATTTCTGAGCTCAGGCCGAGGGACCGCCTCCTCACAGGCAGCATCAAAGGGCTTGGCCAATAATGTAGATCTTAATGAGGATGTCTTTAGAGGATCAGGGAGCAGCCTTGCAAATTTCCAAGATGCAGATCTCCACAAAAACGGATGCTAAATTGGCTTTTATTTTAACAGAACAGTCTCTGTTATGCATGATTTGAGTGTATCTAATTGCTCTATACTGAAACATAACGCAACCTAGAGTATGTAAGGCTAATAGTCAAGCAGGAGTTGATGACTTACCACTGATTTGGTGGGGAACAGCAATCATGATTACTGTCTTCTTCAAAGGTGCTGCAGCATGCAAGAGAAGTGCTGAGACAAACCTAAAGGGCATGATATTACTTTTGATAAATTGTATGTCTTTGTAGTAAAACCAAACAAATGTATTACCTCATCAAGGGGTATTTGTTGCCTGTCCTTTGGGAGTACAGTAGGGTAACATCTAAATGAAATTTAGTGTCTCTGAAAACCAGTATGGAACAGTTGCAGCATCTGCCAGCTCATAGCACCTTGTGAATCCTTACTCTGCTGGTAATGAAAAATGCAGTCTGCCACCGTCTCTGAAGAACTGCCAGCCATGGGGCAGGAAGTCTGACCCACAAGTCTCCCTTCATTCTTTCACAGCAGGTCAAAAATGGGTGGTAGCAACACTAATGTTTGCAGCAGGGAGACCCAGGGTCCATGAACACATGGTACAAGCAAGAGGAGCTGAGACCATATCATGAGTATCTGACTAGAAATTCATTGGGTCTGAGGAGATCAATAGCACAGATGAGCTGATCCAAGGTAAGGGCAGACCCTGGGCTTTTTTGTGATAAGAAGCTAATGAGCTGGAGGCAGAGCTGAGATGGATCTGGTTGGCTTCTCTAATAAAAACATCTCAGTATTATTTTCCTTGGATTTTGGCATCCTTTTCCCAAAACAAAACCAGAGTGTTTTGCTGGAACATGATTTTTAAAAAAAGCACTTAGTGTAAACCTCATTTGAGGGAGTGATCATACCACAGTAGAAAATAAACAATATAAATATCTGTGTGACGTGAGTTCTGCTATGAGAGCTAATGCCTAATGACACTGGAAGCCTCCAGATGTTAATTCTCTGAGCTGAAAAGGAATAGCATATTGAAATATTCCTCTGAGCCAGCAAATATCCATATTCATTTAAATAACTATCTGTGCTAATCTAGCATAAATAATCCATGATTTCTAGGATAATGTAAAGGAGTTTTTGCCATCCTGCACCTCCTAAAGAACAGACAGTGGGGTGAGGAATGGGTAAGAGAAAAATGAATTCCCTGGGGCATCTGGGCAGGAACCTTATTCAGAGCTACAGACTACAGCAATGCAGAGCACTCCTATCAAATCCCACCTTCACAACAACACAGATAACTTTTCCACTGGCTGAGGAGGTTTGATGCAGATGTATTAGTGTAGACCCTACTTGGCTTCTCTTTCTTTCTCCAATTTTTAACACCAGCAGTTCAGGAAGATCAGCTGAGATTTGCCTAGTGTCCTCCTGAAGTCCCAGTAGGTGGGATGATGGAAATACACAGCCATCAGTGTGTGTGCGTAGGCCACAAAAAGTTTACAGGTAGAGGTAGTACCTTTTGTTGGATCAGCTGGTATTGCTGGAAATATTAGACAAACTTTTAGGTATGCAAGTCCTTATTCAGGTCTGAAATAGAAGCATTAATTTTCAGAGCTAAATACAAGATGAGAACAAACTCTCTGATGCTAATTAGATATGTTATCAATTAGGCCTTTGTTTAAAGAAAAGGTATTTGGTAGCTGTGGAGAAGAAAGGATGGTAAAAAGGGAGGAAAAGTGAGAGACAGTTAAAGTTAAATGAAGCTGCTTGTCACCCAGGGGGAAGAGACAGGTAGTTTATAGCCTGGGGAACAAGAGTCGATTGTGGTGAGTAGGAGGAGAATCTAATCATAAAAGTCACATCTACTGAGAGCGTGCTCCTCAATATCAAGTGACTTTATGAATTTCAATTCTCAACCTCATCTTTAGAAGTGGTTTTGGAGGTTGTTCTGAGTAAGTGTATTAAGATGCCAAAGGTGGTTTGGAAGAAATGTTCCCCTATTGGCAGGTAGGGTTTTTTTTATTGTGGCTTGACCGTGTGAGACCAGTTTGGTGCACACTGATTGCTTCATTTTAATTACATGTTTACCATGAGGCCACTGGTTAATTTTATTGTATTTCTGGGAAAGTGAATGTCAGATAAACTCAGGGAAGGAGAGTTGGGAATGGGCCCCATTTTAGATGGGTAAGATCTATTTGGGTGGAGAGGAAAGGGTAGTGAGTTATCTACATCACTTTGAGGGTTTTACAGGAGCTTCTGCTGGGGAAGCTGGTAGGCAGCTGTGTCCTTCCTGCCTCATGCAGGATCCTTTTAAGGAAAGTGAGAGTGAGGCCAGCAACCAAAGAATTCCCATCTCTGTTGCTGGGAGGCCCAAATCACAAAATCACAGATTCACAGAACGTTAGGGGTTGGAAGGGACTTCCAAAGATCATTGAGTCCAACCTCCCTGCCAGAGCAGGACAAAGCTAGAGCAGTTCACAAAGAATACTTGAGAATGGTTTATTTTAGTTGAGCAGCACCATGTACTATATATTCTAGCAAATAAACATTAAAAATACAGGTTTTTTTCAATCAAATCAGTAAAAACCCAAATATTTAGTCAATATTGTGAGTACCCTTCAGTAAGAGTTAATCTGTTGATTCTGCTCAGCCCACACAAACTTGAGGTGTTTTTTATTGTGAAGAGAAATCTCCACATGAAGCCAGTGTTATTTTTAAGCAATTTCATATTAAAGGTAGCCTGAATTTTTCTGTGAAGTACAAGAATAGTGAGACAACATTAGGAAAACTTACTCTAGAATGAAGTACTGTTCATCTCCAATGCAGTTTTCTCCCCCATATACATGGATGGCATTCAAGTTGGAACATTTTATAAGGAAATATGGAAGGGTTTTATACTACTAAACTGTTCACAGTCTGTGAGTAGTAAAAAACTAGATACTTTTAGATTACTGAAAGATCCCTCAAGTCATAATTATAAGTCAATATGCATGTGTACAAAAGATTGGTGTCTCCATAAAGTGCCTGAAATTCAATATTTTTAGTCTACTGTGTCTTCTGAAAGTTTCTGCATATTTTATATTCCCTGTGTGCTAAAATTTTTCTCTGGTTTTTTATGTATTGTTGTTTATGAAGCTGAATTTGCAAACATAAGTAACAGCTAGTACTGGAGATGATATACAGTCTGTATAACATGCCTGAAGAAAACAAATCTGGAAGTATACAAATGCCCCTAACTATAAATTTCAAGAACACCATAAGAATTTTTCATCTGATGCTAATGCTGTCAAGAGTATACCATAGCTGTGTGGGATGCATTCTTGTAACTGGCAGGGAGGAAAATTGCTCCAGACTCTGGTTAATGTGCACGTTTCCATGGTTGTGGCACCTTTTTGTGCAGAAAATCTTCATTTGTTCGAGTCAGCGGGATGGGCAGTCAGGAGGTGTAACACCTACTGCTGCTGTGTGTTATCCGCTGGCAATCATCTGCTGGCAAGTGGCACCCAGGGTAAGCACGGCACGCTGGAGCATTGTCCAGCTCCAAGGCAAGATGCACAATTGGAGGGTGACCTGTCTGTATGCCCCTGATGTCTGACTGCTACAGCTTGGAGCTGTCATCAGGGAAGGGGTCTTCCATGCAGTTCCCAGATTAGGGGTGTCACATCAGCTCATTCGTTCAACAGCGATGCCAGGAGGTGCTTTTGCCCAGCCACATTGAAAATCAATTTGGGAAGCACTACTGGTGTCCTCTGAAGAGCCTCAAGCACCAGGTAACACAGCATGGAAATCTCAGTGGGGACTCCTCAGCATGGAAGTCATCATACTGCTGACACAGGAGTCTGTCTTTTGGCTCAGAGCAAGTGTACTCTTGCCTGTGGCCTCAACACAAAAACCTTTTTGATTAATGTAGAAGGACATCAATTAATTGAAGGAAAGGTTTTCTTCAGTACTATGTTGGCTGCTTTAATATGATACTAAATAATATTGAAGTTAAGCTTGAAATAAAAGGCTTTGAGATAAACAACACAGTATAGTGTGATTACTTTTTAAGATACATTCTAATGAATCAATATTTTCTGCTGGGCAACTACTACCTCCATGCAGTTTTCACTTTTGTAGTGCAGAATTACATTTCTGACAACCTGAAGGCTTGCTAATCATGCACATGCACAGAAAGCCAATGGTACATGGTTTTTATCCCCAAGTCACAGTCTGGTGTTACTCTGGGCCTATCTCTTTCATGCAATGGACACGTCTCTAATAAAGCAGAATTTTTGTGTGTTTAAGTTGGTGCAGTAGTAAGAGATGTCAGTAATAGCAATACCTGTATCAGAATTAGACAGATGTTTCCCTCAGTGCATAATCATTTAAAGGAAAAAATAACCCAGATATTCCACAATGTAAATTGTTTGTATTTTCTCTGTATAACACTATAGCTATTTACAGAGCATGCTGTTGGTACAATTGCATTCGATGGGAATGCATTTCAAAGCTCCTCCTTAACCAGACACAACAGGAAGAGTATAGATGGTCAAAATCTGAATCAGTTTTGTATGCAATTGCATGTGGCAGATCATGAATTGGTCACAGCACTTGTTCTGACAGACTGACTGAAAATGCAACTAGCAGTACAAAATCCGTCCCAATTTAATGAGATGCCAAATGCTAAACATGCAAAATAACTTCTTTTTCCTGAGAAACTGCAAATTTCTTGGGTTTGTTTCACAGATTATCACTGAAAGTAATTCTATGTAGTGGCTTCTTCAGCACTCAAAGAGCACCTGCAATGGTTCATACAAAAGATTTAATATGCAAAACATTGAATAATTCAGAATGCTTTGAGTGCGTAGAAAGATGAGTACACTGAAAGTAGCTTGTTTTTCTGAAAGAAGTTTGCCTTTTTGTAAAACAAAACATAATCTTGAACTTTTTATTAGGAAGTACAAAATTTCAGACAACACATTTCATCTAGAAATCACATTGGGAAGGCACATATAGGGTCCATGTGCCATATCTGCTCTACTGACAAGGTTGCCTAGCCTAAGTGCAATTCTCATGGTCGTTATCAACTCTAGCTCTGACGAAACAACGGAGTCCAGCATGAATATCAGCACCCACCATTTGCTGTGACCTAAGTCATTTGGCTGCTAAACTCAGCCTACAAATAGAACAGAGACATAAAGCCCTCAAGCAACAACTCTTAAAAGTTGGGATTTTCAAACCCATATTTTTCAGCTTAAGACTTTTGCATTTCAATCAAAATAGGATTCTTTTTTTTGGCATGTAGGTGATTGGTTTTTATTTAAAACTGGAACATTAGGTTTAAGACAAACACCTTTTAACAAAATATTGTATTTAAATGAAATAATTAATTTCTGATGCAAAGATAATTTTGTTAGAAATTTTGAAGTAGCCCTTATGAAAACTTCCCTTAATATTATTACATAAATTGAAAAATGTTGATCTATACCCTCAAGGTGATCAGTACATTAAAAAAAAAAAAAAAAAAAGCAGATATTTTATTAACCAGTATTATTATTAACAAGTTCTTCTGAAGTAATAAATGTCTTGCAGTCCTTGATTGTGCTGTGGATAACCTAACATTTCTGTCTGATAGAAATTTTGCTGATGGCTTCTTTTTCTTGTAGAGTCCCATTAAATTCATTGTCTCTGAAGATAAAGCTGTCATTTATGTCCATTATTTTGCTATCATATGCTACATTATAAAGGTTGCAATTTTATTTCATTACATGAAGGAAAAAAGAAAAATAACATAGCTTAAACCAAAAGAACTGGTGTTACCCTTTCTTTGTTGCAGGAAGCCATCAAAAAGTGTAAAGTGCAATTGTTAGAGAAAATTCCTCAGGAGGTACATCCTAAACAAGCGTCACGTTTCTAATTTTCTTTGGGCTGATCAGATAATCAGTACGTCTTTGAGGTTGCACCTATGGGAGAGTAAAAGCAGTTACAGAACTAAAAGAAATCCCAGAAAAGCAGTCTTGCAAGGGTTCTCATCAGGTTACATGCTGAACCTTCACCACAAAATATTACACTGAAATGAAATCTATCATCAGCAACCCACTCAAAATCCAAATACAAAGAAAAGGATGAATAGCAGAACAAAACAAAAGCTTCACATGCCACACAATGATGGCAGTTCTGAGAATTCATTAACTGGTCTTATGGTCTCTGAGAAATTCCTCTGGACTCTGCAGTCTGTATTCTTTTAAGCAAAACATGATGTTGGGCATTTCTCCTCTGGTTCTCTTGAAGAATCTACCTGTTAAGCTGTAAGAAAAACTTTAAATCTGACATTGCTTTCCAACTTCATTAGAAATCACCACAATAAGCACGCCAATATCATGTGTCTGTAAGATTGCCCTCAACATCTCAGTGTTTATTTAAGGCAGGATTTTTTTTAAGTTTCCATGACTGGCATGATTCCACTTCCACTGATAGCATCCTGTAATCAAACTGACCCCAGTGGAATAAGTTCAGGGCAAATGCTTCTCATCAATTTGAAAAGGCTACCCTCGTTTGAAATCAGTGCAGTGGATTTCCAGTCCTAATTACTTACGTGTTTTTACAAAATACCATTGCAGAGGAAAAGACAGAGAAAAATGCATCCAAGAAACATACACTTTGGATATTTAAACGTAGTAGTGAGACCTCACATAGGTAATTAAAAAACAGCTCTGAGGTATGAAAATTTCTTCCAAAGTTATGAACATGTATCTTCAGATAGCTTCCTAAATTAAACACTATGATTGAATGTTTTGCTGCAGTGAGCACCAGGTGTTGGTTTTGTCTACCTCCAAGCAGATGCTATCTGCTGGCTACTGTTCCTTGTATCTTCTTCACCTGGTCTCAAGCCCTTGGAAATTAATAGAAATTTGACTGTTCTTCCCAGTGGAATTTTTAACAAGCCCAAGCTGGTTTCTTGCTATTAAGCTCTCTTTTTTTTTCTGGAGCGTTATTCATACACAGCCTCTATTGCCTCAGTATTCTCCCAGCACTGAATATCTTAAACAGTGTATTTGGTACATATACATCATTGAATAAGCCACAGAGGAAAATGTTAGATAACAGATGTGGACAACATATCTCTCGTATTTAATACATCACAGCACCTCAAGGAAAACCATGAGATATATATACAACTATCCTAGAAATTTTTCATAAGACTGCTGCCTTCTGTTTTAAGCACAACTCTCTCTCCCCTTCCCCTCTCCCCCATCCTTTTTCGTTCCTAGAAGATACTGCTGTTTTCTAAATTTACCCTTCTTTACTGTTTATTTCTGCAGGGAGGAGTAGTGCTCTGGGAAGTAACAGGATTGCCTGCCTCTGCACAAGATACTTTTTTCAAGGTCTCTCTGCTGCACTTAATTTCTTGCAGTTCAGGCCAAAGACCTTTCTGGTGCTCAATAGCAACATCACTCATTCATTTCCAGAGCACATCAGAAGTTTCCTCTGGTCTGTATTACCCTGGAGATTAATATATGATGATATTTTCTCCATTTATGGCAGAATAGTTATTTATCATCTCCTGGTCGCTCAGTTTCAAGTCTGTTATGGCAGGCCTTCTCACTAGGACAGAGGTTTTGAGAAGCTCTCTACTAATGCTCCGCTCAAAAACAACAAACTTATAAGTAGAGTGGAAAAAAAACAAACCAAACCAAACCAAATCAAAACGAACAAACAAAAAATCCCAAACAACAACACAAAACTGAAAAAAGCTGAAGGCAAGTGGTATGCTTGTGGAAAGCAAGTATTCCCAGATGCTGCCAACTGTCCTTTGAGTATTAAATATACTGAAATAGTTAGCATACTGAATAAGCAGAAAGTTTCAGACGGGGTCTGAAAACACCTCATTGAACACTGTCACTGAAACTTCCTGCAACAGATCATTACTGGAATCCCATGCTTAGTAAAATACTGGGGTAGGAATATTTCCCAGAACTTGTTGCACAAAAATACTATATTGCACCCAGATTTACTAATGGAAAAAAAGACATGAATCAGAAAAGTCAAGTCATTTTGTCAAAAAAGGCAGTGTTTCTGGCCATTAGCAGACAGTACTATAGAAGATTTTGGTTTGCATGTGATTTTGAATAAGAGGGAGCCAGAGGACTTGCACCAGCTGGATCTAGATTGCCCTATACTTCCCTGATATCAGTGGGGAACATGTAGCCCAAGCATGCCTCTTTTGCTTTAAAAATCTCATCTTCAGGAATGAACCATCCAGCCCCTGCCTTGTCATGACATTTCTCCTCACCACCAAAAGAGGAACTGATCAGCAAGTTTGCTCCCAAGTGGGCACTGTGCCCACGACAGTTCACTGCTGCCCTGCTGCATATTTCATAGTCATTTGCTTTAGAGCAAATGCCCTGGGTTATATTCTCACTGTGCTCTGATATCAATTAATGAATAATTTCATGAATTTCAATCAAATCATGCTGTGTACTGGCCCATTTTCTGTGAAGCTTTCTCTGAAGTAGCGTAGCCTTACTGAGGTTGCAGCTTACTGGATATAACTTCACTGAAATGGGGGCTGCTGGCTGCTGGGCAGTGACCTAAAACTCATTTTCCGATTCTAAGTTTTAGTTTTGATATGAAAGATGTTTTTTCTTCAGATTAATTCAGTGCTTTCCTCCTAGTCCTGTCAGTCCTGGTGTGAGAAAAAATGACTTCATTATTCATCACATTCTACACATTGAAGGGTGAAAAAGACAGCTCCAGTGGTTTGCTGCACAGCCCAGCATTACAGGAGTGAGTTTCTAAGGTGGTCCTGTCTATCAGTAAGGATGCAGTATCGTCAGCAGTTCTCTTACATAGATTCAAATCTCTTTGTGCTGTCTGTTTGGCATCTAGTTAACCATGGATATTTGACAGTCACATGTTTCAAAGCCTGCTTGTTGACTTATCTGCCCTGGATGCCTTTTTATAGGGATTACTATAAAGGGGCTATTATACTGGGAAAAGCTTTGCATAGTTTGTTGATTTGGTTGGGGAAACAGATGCCCAAATCTTTCCATCTCTTCCAGACAGACAAAAAGAGAGCTAGCAATAAATGGATGAATCAGAAGGTAAAATGAGTGTGTGCATCCTCTGATTTCAGGGTTGAATCCTTCAGTGATATTTTGAATACTGATCTTCAGTCAATGAAAGAAGGACTTCTGCTATTACAAGCATGTTGTAGTCACTTCTGCAACATATATGACATCAGTGATATGAAAGATGAACACACATCTGGCATTATGAAAAAGGGCTCTGATCTTTAAATTGATTTGACAGATGGCAGCTCCTCAGACACTGACGTTGTGGAAATGTATGATAAACTGAAGGCTTTGCCTGCTATTAGCCAGCCAAAAAAAATCTAAGTCTAAATGCATTAGAACAAATTGCTGAAATTAAAGTGGTAGGAGTACTTCCAAATGTGTCTGTATGCATCACACATTTGTCTAACTCTTAGATCAAAAACTGAGAGAAGCAGCTTTCTGTTTCTGAAGGTTATTTTTTCCCCTGCCCTCAGTTTTTAATTCTTATTCCAAATTCACTTCAGTTACAGGAGAACGCCTGCCCAAAAGTTTTGGATACCCTCAAAATAATTCAGATACACTATTGATTCAAATAATGAAACAGTTCAATCCTGACAGCTTTTCCTACACTCAGCACATTTCCCTGTCCATCAATAGACATACAGCCTGGAAATTCCTCCTCATTTCTTAATGAGTTAAACCCACTTGCAAAACTTCACTCCTTCCCTTCTTCCACAGACACTTGGAAAATTATGCTATAAACTGCACCTGCCTTTTCTATATCTGTATCATCAATATTTATTACTCTCTTTAGCAAGATATGCCAACCAATGACTATCATAACATGTCATACTCTATAGTACATTTCATCAGTAGGGGTAAAATTATTTGCTGTCATCAGTTTATATTTCTATTTTATTGACCTTTTAATTTGATTTTGAAAGCTTAATTTTTCTTTTCAAACAATCCTCAGAGCCAGAGCAGTTTATATAGAGTGAAATAAATGAAGTTACGATTCAACATTCATTTCCTTCCCAGTATAAAACCACAACCACAACTAAATAATATTTCCAGTTTATAGAGTGCCATTTGGAATAGTTAAGAAGAAAAATAGATCCTTCCCCATTAAGGGAACCATGACTCACTCTGGATTGGAGAAGAGGAGTGTGGCTCTGGTGGCAAGTGCAAACATCCTGTAGCTGTGCTGAAGTCAGCTGAATTACACCAGGAATGAATCTGGCCCACTGTAAATGAGTATTCATTCCCTGTTATGAAATGGTCTTCTGATTTATCATGGAGACATTTAAGGCATAGTAAATGGACTAATTATGAAGCTTGTTTGGGATACTGTCCAGTCCTCCAAGATGCTGAGTCCTTAGAACTCCTTTTGTACAAGTGGGACTTGAAAATATGCAGTTCCTTGGAGGTGGCTAGAGCCAAGGTGAGGGATCCCCCTCATTGCACTTTGGTTTTGAAAGGAGCTCTGCACAAGGGGTCAGGGTGTGAAAAACAGCCCCTCAAATGGGACCTTGGTCCCTAGCACCTGTTTGTCCTGCAGCTCAGCCCTGGGACTGGGAGCAAGGCTCACTCTCCTCCCATCATGACAGTAACAAAATATGCAATTAAACAGAAGCTGGTAACTCTACTCTTCATTTGACCTTTTCTTTGCTAATGTAATCAGAATGAAGACCTTTCAACACCCCTGACTGAAGCTCCTGCCCTCCTCTTCCTGTGGGTGGTAGTTTTCTTCTTAGCTCACTAATTTAGTTCAATATTCATCATTTTTTAAATGTTTTGCACACCTTTTTTCCCCCTTCCTCTTCACTGATGTATTACTTTTCTCTAAGATGACTTGCCAGATCTTTTGCTCATGTTGTGAATTTATCAGTGCAATGGCTGGGCAACATTTATCTTCTGTGGACATTTTGCATTAGTTTCTGATTCAAAATGTCTGAATGGCCAGTAGCTGACCTAAGTGATTTTCTCTTGTCACCTTTTACAATGAGACCTACCAGGTATTTCAAGCTTTGTAGCTGGTTGGGTTGATGGGCAAGGACTTCTGAGGAAGTAAAACCTGTAATAAAATGTCTCCCTTAATCTCTCAAATCATTAAAAAATGTATCTTTTTAGATATGGAACAGAATGGATCAAATTTGAAGCTGATACCCTCAGAGACACAGGGAGACTGCCTAATGCCTCCCACTTGTGCTGAAAATTTTCATTCTGTTTTCTCCTGGGAGTAGGAGGAATGGCCTGTGCAGCAGGTACCATCCATCTCCTCTGTCCAGGCAAAATGCTGACTTGAAAAATCTTCATTCACTGCAATTGCTCTGGTTTTCATCTCATCCCCACATCCATAAGCTTTTTTTAATTTTAAAATTATCTGTTCAAGTTTTGCCCATATGGACCTATTTTCTGGCCTTGTTGCTGTGGTTAATCCTGATCCCATTAGGTGATAAGGAAGCCAATCACAGAAATCTTAGCTTTGAAGATGTGGAGGGACAAGGCTTTAGGTCTTCAGACTCTGTGACTCTTCCCACCAGCAAATGGGCTTGTCATTCCTTCCTCACTCTGCTCCTGAGGGACTTGCTTTCTTCACACCTTGTTCTTGACCTCCATAGAAGCACTGCAAGGACATTTGCTCATTTTTTTCTTGATTACCCAGGGAGAGAGAGGCAATTTGCTGGAGTCCACCCCTTTATGACCTGCTTAACTATGAAACAAATTTCTGGACCACTTCTCTTCCTCCTGCTTTTTTCACCTCTTATTTCTTATTATAAAGTTCAGAAGAATAAAGATGAAAAGCCTTTTGGGAATGTTTCCAGTATCCAGGCAGACAAATCCAACTGAGAAACACAACTTTCTGTGCTTAGAAAATGCAGTAGCAGGAATGCAGGTGGTTTCTGAAGAAGTTCCTTGACTCAGCACTAATCAGCAAACAGTTAAATGGCTTGCCATATGATTTCTTTTACTTGACAAGAAATATATTGCAATGAAAGAGCACCACAATGTTTATTATGTAATATATAGGCAACAGTGGTGATTGAACATTATTAGAATGCATCCAGCAACATTTTTAGAAAGCTTCTATTATGCAGTTACAGGGAAGGTTATTAACATAAAAATACCCACTTCTTTTTTTTTTTTTTTTGTCTGGAAAATGTTTTACTATGCTTGTATGGAAAGTCATAAACTTAAATCATGGACTGCAAATCCACAATTTAAGGTGAACTTTTATCAACCTTATCAGCTCCTGCATATACAAGATGGGACCACCACAATATACTGAGAAGCCCTGTTCAAACTGAGAGATGGTTTGTCTGCACAATCCATTTTTAGTTGGCTAAATAGTCCTCCAACACAGAGGAAATTATTTTTACCTCTAGATTATCTTTTGATATTTTTCAAAAATGTGTGTGCAGTTATTGGTGCACCTAGAAGGCACTGTAACAGATTTGTACCACATATTGTCCAGGGACAACCAGTTTAACAGAAACGGTCCAACTTTGTGCTGTATGCCTGTGATGGATTTCAATGTTTCCCTTGCCACTGGGCTGCAAGATGCCCCCTAGGCTATGTAATCTAGCTTTTGACATGTCACCCTGCACCTACATTCATGTTTCAGTTTGAATCAGGAACATGAACCCAGTGCTTGTGAAACAGTCTCCTGATGGCACCCGTTCACAACACTATCGTTCTCACCGTGAAGCTGTCTCAGAGATTGGATAACTTTCAGGTGATACAAAGTGGCTTAATGCCATTACAGTGCACAACAAGTGCACATCAACCATCAGTGAGTGTCCATTCACTGGGAAACAGCTACAGCTAACTGAAGTTATTGCCTCACTCTGAAACGTGTGGTGGGTACATGGTCCTCAGCACAAACTCTTTTGCTTCTCAATTGTAATGTGCCACACACCTTGTGCATGTAAACATAGCCAGTGTCTTATAATCCTGTTGATAAGGGTATCAGACACTGCTGCACAGGGTTATGGATCCTCACTGAACTCTCAGATGTTTTGTACCAACTTTTCAGCTTTACCTTAATAGTATTTTGACAAGTAATTAATGTCAAACATAATAACTATCAGCCACAAATGCATCAGTATCATTACTATTATTTTTACTGTTATTATTTTGATCAGTTTTAATCACTGATTGAGCGTTTCTTAAATTTCACTCTATGCCAAAAGAACTAGACATGCTCTGCTATGATTTATATGCAATGTCATCTCAAGACAGATTTCTTCATTGTACATGTTGAAACAGCTCTTTAAAAATAAATGAGTTATCACTATGTTGAAAAGTGATCTCCATACCACATCACCGCCACTTTCCCAAGATAATATTGGCAAGAAACATCATGGAGCTGCTAAATGTATTTACAAATATATAGCATAAATTAAGATCCATAATGCTGTTGTGCTAGAAGCTAAGTGAGTCCAGCACCACCCTTCAGAATGGATGTAGCTAAGAGGAATGAAAACTAAGCTCTACTTCTTTATGTGGTAGTTATGTGGAAACCCTGGGGGCAAACCTCTAAGGTGGAGTAGATGTTAGCTATATGGTTTCCCTTCAATCAATTAGAGCTGAGATGCCAGAGGTCTCTAAGATCAGCATAAAATTCCAGACTGAAGCAACTTCTGCAATGTGGAAGTGTAATTGGAAATACAATCAAGAAATGATCTGGAGAAAATGCACTTTAATTTAGTGCATTTGCACTGGATTTTGTTTGTAAAGGATCCTCAAACATTGCCTTCAAGAGTGACTCCGTCTTATATCCACATCTCCTCCAGTCTGACAACTGGGGAGAACAACAGAAACATTGCAGACCTCTCCTTTGGCAAAAGCATTTATGTAACAGTTGTCCAGAATTATTACATGTGCAGAACAAAGCAAACCTCCACATTACAATGGTTTGATGCATAATATACACAGAGGTGAATTCTCAAAAGCCAAGTCAGAGTTACTCTGGCTGGCCAGGCTGATAGAATCAGTTAGTGGTAATAAGTGAGCTTGTGGAAAGAGACAAGGAGACTTTTTAGTACCAGGAATGATGATAAGACTGTTGACTTTACCAGGAATGATGAAAAGTCTGTCCCAGCCAGGGCTACCCATCCAGCAGAAAGGCGCAGCTGGCATTTGGAGGACAAAAGATATGAAAAACAATGGAAAGAGCAGACACTGACTGAATGCCTGACATTGTTCAGGGGGCATCTGGATCATGCTCTTAGTCGTATGTTTTAGTTTTAGGTAGTCCTGCTGGGTCAGGGAGTTGGTCTTGGTGATCCCTATGGGTCCCTTCCAACTTAACATACTCTATGATTCCATGAGAGGAAGTCTGTGACTTTCTAACTCTAGCCTGGAAGGTGGAGAGAAAGATGCAGCAGGGTGCTGAGGGGAACAGATGTGACAGAAGCCTTATTAGGCATTTCTTCCAAATATCAAGGGTGCTTGTTTCTCCCTCACCTCCCAACCCCCCTTCAAGTTAATCTAAATCTAACACCCAGGGCATATATCCTTATAAATCAAATAATCAAAAATGCTGAAGGGACTTTCCACTTACCCAATTAGAGCTGTAATTGACTTACAGATGTCTACCTCAACCTAAAATCTATGTTCGGATACAGAATGATACACACTGTGTGTGAAAATAAAAACAAAACCAAAAACAACTCAAGATATCAGCATTAAAGTTACCTTTGGTACAGAACTGGTATGTGAATCTGAATCAGAAGCAGTGAACTTTGAAGACATTGTGGAAAGGGTGGCAATTCCTGTAACAAGAATATACAAGGTTACTGTTATTTGGTGTCCACCATAGCATGAACCACAAGCCATTCAGGAATATAATTAAATATGATTTAACATTGTGAGTCAAACTCTAGCTAACTTGTTGGGATAACATAACAAGATTTTTATAGTATAGTAGGATGGAGCTTTCAGGGGTGACTTCTGTGAGAAGACAGCAGAAGCTGCCCCTGTGTCAGACAGAACAAGCTCCATCTGGCTCCAAGATGGTCCAGCTGCTGGACAAAGCTCAGCCTATCAGCAACACTGGTAGCCTCCATGATAACTTATTTAAGAAAAGGTAAAAAACACATGGAAAGAGGAGTGAGAAAATGTAAGATAAACTGCCTTGCAGACAGCAAAGTCAGTGAAGAAGGGAGGTGAGGATGTGTTCCAGTTGCCAGAGCAGAGATTCCCCTGCAGCCTGTGAAGAAGACCATGGTGATGCAGATTGTCACCCTGCAGCCCATGGAAGTTAATGGTTAATCCACCTGCAGCCTGTGGAGAACCCCATGCCATGGGAGATGGATGTGCCCCAAGGCAGTGGCAGCCTGTGAAGAGTCCACAATGGAGCAGGTTCCTGGGAGGACCTGTGGCCCCATGAAGAGGAGCCCATGCAGGAGCAGGTTTTCTGGCAGGAACTGTGACCCATGCTGAAGCACTCCATTTCTGAAGAATTGTACCATGGAAAAGACCCATGCTGAAATAGTTCTCGAAGAACCACAGCCTGTGGGAAGGATCTACACTGGAGAAGATCATGAAGGACTGTATGATGTGTGATGAACCAACACTAGATGAAGGGAAGAGTGTGTAGATGAACAAGCAGCAGAGATAATGTGTTATAGACTGACCACAACCCCCAGTCCCCATGCCCCTTCACTGCCTTTGGGGATTAGGTAGTTGAGTTAGGAGGGAAACTGAGCCTTGGAAGAATTGGGGGGTGTGGAGGTAGGTGGGTTTA
The DNA here is from genome assembly GCA_024605025.1 of Megaceryle maxima. NCBI lineage: Eukaryota > Metazoa > Chordata > Aves > Coraciiformes > Cerylidae > Megaceryle > Megaceryle maxima. The sequence continues at coordinate 77,904 of JANHGN010003336.1, forward strand.
GTTTCAGTTTTCTTTCTCACTATTCTACTTTGTTATGAGTTTGAAATAGCTTAATAATTTATATCCCCAAGTGGATTCTGCTTTGCCCCTGACAGTAAATGGTGAATGATCTCCCTTTCCTTATCTTGACCCATGAGCTTTTTCATCTTATTTTTCTCCCCTGTCCTGTTGAGAAGGGGAAGAGGTAGAGCAATTTGGTGAGCACTTGGTGGCCAGCCAAGGACAATCCAGCACACTAACATACATGAAAGGAGCTTGTCTAGGACCTATCAGAATCAATCTGTCCAGGTTTGCTTAGTTTTCCCTTTATTTTTCATAATTGCTACACTTTACAGTACTAGATGCTCTTGAAATCTTTTCACTGCACTTCTTCACAATATATTTGTTAGAGATAAAAAGATGTATGCCTGGATTATAGACTCTGCACAATAATTTTATGTCATTAAGTGTTTGATTAAATGTTCTGATAATAACGTGGTTATAAATGCAAGTGGTGGGTAACGATTTGGTGGAGATTTACATTTGCTTTTGAAGAGTCTTTGTGCTTAAGGACTAGAATTTATAATGTCTTAGTCATTTATCAGTGAAATCATAGTTCACTAACTGCCTTTTTTTCTTTCCTTCTTTCTTCCTTTAATTTTGATTTGTTTTGGGGGTTTTTTGTTGGATTTTTGTTTGTTTGTTTGTTTTACTGTCCAACTGTAAAATATTGTCTAAATTGACTACAATATGAGAACCCAGTACTCTCACATCATAGGAAGATATTTGGATATTTCCACACCCCAGAAGATATTTGAAAGAACAAAGACATTAAAAAAAACCCCAAACCCAGGACTATAACTCAATTCAGCTGCAAAGAACTTCGAGGTTTTTTCTCAATGCTTTTGAAGGACCATATTCTAGAAAATCCAGAATGTTCTGAAGAGGTACAGGTCAAGCACAAGTCCTTCAAAAAGTACTGTGAAATCTTGTCATGTAATGGCTTGACATGTCCAAAATGCCTGTGTTGAGAAGCAGTTTGACAATATGTGATTGACCAGCTTAGACTCACTTGGGATTTGTTCTGTGTTCCACAGTTCCTCTGGAATGTATCCCTGATTTTCGCTCCCATGCCTTTCCAAATCACCATCTTTTTTCTTCTCAGCTGAAACCTTTCTAGAAACAAAAAGACCTGCCATTAGAACTTCATTATGGTAAGAGAACTTCTGGGTAGTAAGATATAGAGAAAAAATTTTATGTATTACTTCTGAAAAAAACAGGTGGAAAATCTTATCTGGGCCTTCCAAGTAATTAGCTAGTACAAATCTTGTCCCATGTAGGTGTTAGCAGTGAAATTCTGTTTAGAAAGTTTCCATCAGTGGCGTTGTTGGAAAGCAGGAAAATAAAGTGAGTAGTCTTCAAAGAGTGAACACTGTTTCAGATCATATGGTTTGTAGGAAATTAATTTTGATCTCTAATTCTGAATTACAGGATGTCCAGTGACCAAATAATGGAACACCAGCTAGGTCACTTATGACAGCTCAATATTTTTGTGATTTTACACCATCACCCACACCACCACCACTAGTACCCACACCCACAATTGCAAAAACAAAGTTTGTTATCTCACTTCACTACAGATAGCTCCCAAGTGATTCATCTGTACATTCCAAAGTTAATCTTTCACCTTGAAATTTACTTTTCACAAGTGAATATAGCCACGGTGAAGTTGACAGAAATTCTGCATTTAAAGTTAAACATCTCTGAATTTTCAGAGTGGTGACCTGCATAGGCCTTTTTATTAAAAACTCTAACACCAAAAGAGATGCTACTATTCATCTGTTCCTACCATGGATGCCTCTCCAGGGTAGTCCCAGGTCCATCTCTGCCTAGGTTTCTGGTGGCAAGCACAAATTGATGGCAGGACTATGACAACTCAGGGATTTGTAGGGGAAGGGGGAAATATTCTCAGTTAGCAATATTTGTGGAAACTGCTGCATTTAGTTTTTTGTGTTTATTAGGAATTACTTTGCAGGCACATAGAGCTTCAGATGAGCATTACTGATACACATGTAAATCTGACAATCCAGCTATGACTACATGGCTTTTTTAGGAAATAAGTATGTTAGATACCACTAAGAAACCTGTCATGGTTGCTAGAAGACAAGATCAGTTGTTTAGGAATACCACCTCCACACGTTACACGATACTGTACTGTCTATTTTATCTGGTCCTTAGATCTCAATAAACTCAATATAGTAGCCAAATCAAAAGCAGCTAAAAAATAAGTGTGGGAGGTACAAAAAGATAACCAGACAAGTTAAAAATAAACGTAGGAAGAAAACCAATATATATTTGGTCTCACCACTTCTTTGATACTACTACTACTACTACAGTGGAGCTTCCAAAATCTGGACAGTCATAGTTCTTTTTACTGCAGGTAGGCTCCCCATGCCCAGGAAAATAACAACAGCAACAACAACAAAAAACACACACACCAAACAAAACAAAACAAAACAACAACTACAAAAAAAAAAAAAAAAAAAAAACCAAAAAAAAAAAAAACCACCAAAAACCAAACACCAAATCTACAAAATCTGTAAATTATTGTAAATCATCCCTGTGATTTCAGTATCACTGAAGTATGATAAAACTTTCCAGAACTGTCAACACTGAGTTTCTAAATCCAAGCTGATCCAGAGAGCCTGAACTCATCCCAGCACTGAAGTATTTGCTTAAGCGTTTGTTTAACTTTCAAAGTGTAAGTAACATTTATGAAGTCAGTATGACCATGTTTGGAATTAATGGGAAAATAAGAACTTTACTGTACTGAGTTCTAAAAACACACATTCTGTCATAAAGATAGAATTGCAGTTGTCTAATTCAGATTCAAAGACATAAGGAAAAAGTAATGTTATGTCCTGTTCTGGGCCTGTTCAGGCTGTCTGAGAGTGCTGTGTAAACTCACATCAGTGAGTCAGGGTCCTGAGAAGGACACAGACCCAGGGGTACCAGTCCCCACTGCTGGGCAGATGCTTCCCTGCATGTTCAGTTGATTTTGCCTTAGCAGGGGTGACCCTTGCAAAAGTTTTTTTGCAGAACCAAGTTGAAATCCAAGCAAAAAAGTCTTTGTAGGACTTTATTCATAGCAAAACTGTTATGTGAGTTGTACCTGCTTTTGGTCTCCCATTCCCTTCTGATTTAGTCCTGCCCTATTTATATAAGCTGCACTTGGTAAAATGATCAATTTAGCATCTCAAAGCAAGAAATCATGTGCAAATTCACTGGTATAGCATGGCATAATTAGCATCATTTCCTCAGGAGAAAGTAGGGTTTACAAGATTTCCTTATTTTGTTTCATATCAATAAAGTGCTCTACAAATGGAAATGTGTCAACAGACCTTCATAAAAATTCCTCACAAGAGGCCTTTCATGAAGCTAGGTATTATTAGTGAAGTGTGAGGCAACATGAGGTAATGTTTTGTAAGAGACTGAGAGTTAAACCCCCCACAAACGCAGGCAGCATATGAATTTACAATGCTCCCTAGAAACTTAGCGAAAGTAACTCCAAATAACCCCACTGACGCTGCTGCCACAGTCTCACTGGCACCAATAGACAGGATCTTAATGATGATAACCATCAGCTCATGATTTCTAAGGTTTTCCAACTCAAGGCAATAATGTAACTAACAGCTTTGTACTCAAGTGGGCTTGATAATCACTTGATTAAGTGTTGACACTCATTACCAGGGCAGCTTTATGTATGTATGTATACATTTATTTATTTATTTATCAGGCTAACGCTAACAAACTTTATCAGAGCCGAGGAAACGGTCCCTTTGCCTGCCAATCTCTCCCAATTAGCTTTCGGCAAGGCCCGGGATCCTCCCGCTGCTCCCCGCGGCAGCCCCAGCAGCGCTGCCGGGCTCGCAGTGACCTCCTGTGGCGAAGCGGGCAATCGGCGGCACGCTGCAGGCAGCCCAGCCCCGGACGGGCAGCCCGTCTTCTCTGCCTTCCCGGGGTACCTCGGGTTATGGACGATTTTTCGTGATTTGCTTTGCCCATCGCCTTCAGTAGTAGTGTATTTTCAGTCTGTAGTTGCTGTGCTTGCTGACTCAGAGAGGTAGCATTTGCAGGAGTTTGATTCTTTTCACCCGTTTTATGGTGGGAGCAGAGTTCACAACCTGCTGCGAGCTGTGGCCCTTGCTTTTCACCCCTAAGGTCAGCCCCCTTCCCTGCATACTGTCCCACTTCCTGGGCTGTGAATACAGAAATGAGCAAGGTCACCCAGCGGGGCAGCACCGAAGCATCATCCTTGGGGAGATGGGCAGTGGGACATAGACACTGGCACATCCTGCTTGCCATACTGCAGCAGCCTGAAAGAGTTCAGTTAAAAGGAAAAAAAATCTCCAAGCTTACCTTATTTCATTTTGATATGTAGTTCCTGAGAAAGGGAAGAAAGAAAAAAAAAAAAAAAAAAGTGTTTAAAATGCAGGAAACTAAAGTAGGACCTACTAGAGAGCTCCTCTTAGCGTGTGCACTGTGATCCATCTAGCACAGGGGCTCCTCACTGTTTACAAAACTGTCCCTGTGGAACAGCTTACACAGCCATTGGAAATGAGGTGAGCAGCACTGGAGGTATGCTTTGACAAATAACCTCAGCACAGGTAATAAATGTCACGGAAAGTTAATGTACTCCTGAAAAAACATGACCCCCTCTGCAGTTAACATGAACAGTTGACACTGATTACTTTGGAACCCATTTACAGGAGAAAAAGGAAGGTGAAGGGAAGGAGCATCTTAACCAGGTCATGGTTAAGAGCAGGATCTGTCCGCTCACGCTTCTGCTTACAGGTCTTTGCACTACAAAGGAGCTGGCCTAACTGGGAGATTTATGTCTAACTTAAGATACTTTTTACTCTATAGGCCAATTGTGAAGGTTCACTTACCTTTCTTCTTCAGGTAGCAGCAGCGTACGACAACCACAATAATAATAATCAGAAGAATAATACCAACAAATGAAAGTACAACTGCAAGTACAATAACCCATGTGCTTTTGCTGTCTTCAATGAAATCATTTTCTGTTAAATTAAATGAAGAAACATTGTACTATCAGAGTCTCATAACATCCTTTTCACATTTATCTTTTCTGTGAGAAGCTATTAACTTCTTGTTGATTATTTACCAAGAATCTGTGTTTTCCAAATGACTGACTGTATTTACAGATGGTGCCCAAGAATTTAAAATGTTTCTAAATGCAAATGCTTTATTGCAATTGTAACTTTTCCCACAGCTACTTCTCTTCTGAAAAACACGGGGCTACTATCTTCCAACCTAAACTTTATTTTGCAGATATGCTGGGCATGCCAGGATCCTTTGGAGACATCTGGAGTTTGGGAGAGGGGTGAAGATTCAATTTAGATGTCTATACAGCAGATACTAAACATCTTGCCTAGTTGCTCTTGTCAGTGGAGAGAAAATAGGTATTTTGGGTTACAATTCATTTGGTCAAATATCTATGTGTCCCTTTGGATAAGGTGAACAACTCAAGACTTGTCCATTCTCCCCACAGACCACACTTATCTTCTTAGGTGACTTAGTACAGATGGAGATACAATTTTCTGATTAATCTTATCTTGGGATTTCTCTCACTGATTTCAGCAGGTGTTTGATTTTGAGGCATACTTGGTATGGACATCTGTTGTCCACTTAAAAAGAAATGAAGAGTAAAACCTGTAAAGAGCAGCACTGTTTGGGAATATGCAGCTACTAACTCATATATACCACTGGCATTGTCACAATGCTAACTCATTCTTTGTCATACCATCATATTATCTAGTTTTGACCAAATATTTCAGAAGCATCTCTAATTTGTCTACCCTTTGAAAAGCAGCCCCAAAGTCATTTTGGCAGATGTTTAGAAACAAATTTCCAATACAAATTACAGGTGTGAGACATACCCAAACCTGACCAAAGCCCATTCTGTTGCACTGGGTTTATGATTGCCATTTCCTCATTAGAGGTCTCAGTTAATGACTGCATGGCCACTTTTAGTTCACAGCCTCTGGAAAAGGTACCATAGCAATGTAGGTGATCAGTAGCTGCACAGTGTCAGTGCTATCACCATATGTGTGAACCAGAATATCTGGTGCTTTACCTGTGGCAGAGAATAAAGTAAATCCTTTTCATCTACAAATTTACTTGGGCATATGCTTGGGGTTTGGAGGCTTCAGACTGCAAAGATACAGGACCTCTTACAAAGCTTTAACCTTTGTTAGGAGTCTGCATTATCCAAAGCTCAGGTCATTATTATTAAGCAATTTCTTCCAGTTTTCTCTAATCCTAATGGTCAATCAGCTTGTTTTGAATTTCTTCTGCCTGCTAGAGGAAACAAGCACTCAGTAACCTGCAGACTAGTAGGTAATTCTGTAACCTATAATCACTTGTGATTACAGTTGATGATATTCATAATATTCATATATTCATATATAGTTCATAATATTTTTTAACTAGAAGTACTGAAACAAATATCTATATTTTAATCATATCTTGTTCCATAAAGCATGCCACAGGGATTTCAAGATGCCTAAAGTATAAAAGACAACTACTTAGCTATAGGGGAAAAGCTTAGCGTGAAGGGAGGGTCTAAACACACATGCACTGGCCCATACCTCCAGCTGCCACACCAATGTTTTTCGCTCTCTGTCATGCTTTGTTTACATGCCAGAAAAGGTTCTATGGAGCTGAAGACAGCTCTGAAGGACAGGATACAACACAAACACTCCTGACAGTTCAGCACTGTAGTTTCTCAAGTTTTGGAGAACACAGAAAGGAACTGGAGCTGGGACCAGCAGGTAGGAATGCAGGAGCTGCCAGTTCAGCATGCAAGTATAGATGCAAGAAAGGGGCACTAAGACCTGAGTGCATTAAACCCCTTTTAGCCCCATTAGTAAATCCACACCAGTTTACATGAGGTGTTTATTGTGAACAAAGACACTTCCTCATGCTGTAGGACCCATCCTTATGCTGCTTTCCAGACCCCTGGCTCCTCCCAAAGCTGCCCACAAATTAAGTTGGGCTAAGTATCTTCAGAAAAGGGGACATTTTCCTGGCACATGATGGTGACCAAAGAGAAATGAGAAACTAGAAAAAGCTACACATCACTTCTTGGACACTTTGGAGTTTTCTAGCTAGCTTAAAAAGTAAAGGAAAATCATGCTTATGGCAGATTCCCTATCTCAGGCCATGAAGACTCCATGAAGTCAACACTGAAGCTGGAGAGCTTGGGTCCAGTTAATGGATTTTGCCACAAACCCCATTTCCCAATGACAGCCCTGTGAATGCATCTGCTGGGATAACTCCATAGGACTTCCCGAATAAGGGGTTTGGCCAAACACCACTGTGAGTGGTGGAGGAGGAATGACTGACACAAATATGCATCATCTTGTACTGAAAGATCTGATATTAAGACTGATCTAGAGGTGCAGTAAGGTAGGACATTCATTGACCAGGGGATGGCTGGCTGAATAGGGCTCAGATTTTGGAGTTCTTGTGAGTAGACAGTTATTGCTTGTGAGGAACATGGAGGGATTCAATTCCTCAAGCTTCTAAATGAAAGATGAAACCAATATTACAGTAGCTTTGGGAAGGACTCCTTAGATGTCTGAAGCCAGTCATATTCTTTCCTGAAAACAGCTCATTAAGGCTGAGTCTGTATATGAAAAGTTAGAAAAGCTCTGAGATTTCAAGTGTTGGTATAAATTTTGTATATCTTCCTCTGTCGCAAATGTCATGTCTTTATTTCATTCTAATAATTTAAAGACTCCATATTCTCATATCCTGACAAATTTTGAGTGTCTGTTGTTGCACAATGATTTTTCCAAGAGAAATGAATGATGGTCCTATACAATCACTAATTATACACTAACTGTGCTTCATGACATCTGTTTTTCTCCTCTTTGATTTACAACGAGTAGCTATGGAAACTGAGGGTGGGTACCTCAATACTTCACAAATGAGTAGGCAGGGGAATTTATTAATGTCATCAGGATAGTTCTATTTTGCTTAGTCAGTAATTAGGATCAATGTGACTACAAAAACTTTAAGAATGGTGAAATGACCTTTTTCAACTGCATTACAAAGCAAGTATTTCTGAAAAAGGTTTGCTTTTAGTGACTTGTACTTGAAATAAAAGGCACAGTTACTCTACCTCCTCAGTTGTGTGTTTGTTGAAACTTCTATACCAAACGCCTCATCAACCCACTGTAAAAGAATGTCTTTGTACGTGCCACATTCACCCATCACAGAATCAGTTCATCAAGGGAAGCTGTCAGCATGATTATAGAAGTTCTATGATGCTCACCACATCATAGAAAGAAATTAAAATTTGAGGCCCTACTGTGTACAGAAGACAGCTGGGGATGCATAGACCCACTGCAAAAAACTCCATATTGCCTACACATTTCCTGTACTATAGGATAAGGCTAATAAAAGGGATGTCACTGTAGGGTGGACTGTGTCACCATAGGAGGCAGTGTATCCATACTCAGTAACCTCAGCTCCATGCCATGCAATTAGTGCTTCAAGTTTAGTTTGCGTTGAGACTCCTCTACATGGTAGTTGAGACACTTGGATAGTGCCAGCAGAAAAATGCTCCAAAGAACAGCTTGGTGCTGTCTCCCTCAGCACCAAGAGGTGATGCTTCCTCTTACTTGTTTTTATTATGTTACAGTTTGCAAAAGAAAAACTTTTTTTCATAGGATTCTGTTAGCTTGTGAGGTAGATCTGTAGTGATAGTCCCACTTTGTTCCACACTGGCAGCACAGACAGCACACATAAAAACAACCTTTTCCTGATAAAATTCCTAGTACTGTGAATGTGTTAAATTATGGAATTTTATTTTCATAGGATATCAATGAGGCCAAATACCAGCAGCACTACGGAAAATTCTGACCTCAGCAAAAATATTTAGGGTTAGCAGAGGTCTTGCTAACTGTTCTTGAGAGAAACAGGCCAAATGTCTCTTTGATCTAAGTAGCCTTTCACATAAGGCCCATGAATATGCAGCTTCTCTATGACCCAATTCTTGTTCTGTAATGGGTGAATGCACTATGTATGAAGACTTTCTTACAGCAGGTTGGTGATAGGTACATGGTATAGAAGTTCCTACATATAAATGCTACCATCTGCAATTAGAGTCAGCCTCAGTGCAGTCCTGGGGACATTGCCACCATATTACAACTGCTCCATCACATCTGGCCATGACTTATATGGAGAATTTCCTATTTGTGTCTGAAGTGCTAGTAGAGAATCTATTCTGGGTTGTGTGCAGAAACTAAGAGTAAAATCCTCAGGTTTTTTTACAAATCAGTGGTAAAACTGGTGTTGAATACTATGGAGAACTTTTTCACCTGAGGGTTTGGCTTCAAGTAAATGAGGTCTAACAAATTATGTCAGTATGGCAAGTATGGCCTAATCATTTTTAAGATCTAAATTCATCAGGTGTTTACTTGGTCAAGGAGCGAAATATTGGTTTTCTTAGCAGTAAATCCATGCGTAGGAGTCAGTGGAAGTTGCACTGCTTCATTTGTCTTCCTCAGTGTGGAATAATGATTGAAAGTGAGTTAGAAATTAAAATCATACTAAAGGTACAGCATTGTTCACACATTAAGGCAAGGTATAATACCAAAGAAGCTCACAGAGTGGAGTGCAACTTGTATGCAAGGAATCCATTCCATAGCGATTCCCTGGACAACGCTGCCTGCAAACAGCACAGGGG